>OVBE01002348.1:0-31068 GCA_900406425.1 Iberis pinnata | reverse complement strand
CTCTACTTCTCAGGTTCATACACCTGAAATGCACAACAAGAGAGAATAGATAAATTACCACAATAAAAGAAAGTGGGTTTAGTCCCAAACAACTTCAGAGCACTAATGGTTAAAAACAATCCTGAAATGGCAACGGCGCCAATTTGATAAACAAAGATTTTCTAATCTATGTCTAGCAAATACTTAAGTTTAATTATGTCATTAAAGTACTTAAGATATCATCCAATTCAGGTAAAGTTCAACTCATTAATCCTATGTGAGGTATGCTTAGTCTATGCCATTAAGATTGTTGGTTTAAACATTCAAACATGCACAATTTAAAAAGTCAAATATAAGTCAACAGTTCAAAAGTCAACAATAATTAGAAAAAGTCAACATAAATTTAAAACTTGATAATTCAAAGATAAAAGACTAAGTGAATGGTCTAGGTAATTGATTTTGGTTATCAAATGAATTTATGTGGTGTCTATTCTATCTATTAAGCTAACCCATGGTATAAATTCCAAAATCTAGACTAATCCACTTTCATGGCACTAATCCTTTCTTTAATTATGCAATTTAAACAATCTCTTGGAAAACTACACAATTAAGAAACATTAAGATCCAATTTATCTTAACCACTAAACTAACTAACACAATGTCTTGGCTAGGCCTCATTTTTCCTATAGAGATTGGTTCCGGCATTTTGCCGAACACCTTTCGGGCGCAAAATTCCTAACTCCTAGAAGTGAGAGATCAATTCAATCCTAGCATTAAGGACATCAACTAAAAGAATATTTATGAATTACAAGTCCTAAACACCACAATCCTTCATCTAATTCCCTAAATCTACCCAACCATTCACTTAAAGATCACTACTCACTAATCATAGGGATATCACAAAATCTTATGAAAGATGTGTGATAAGACATGATTAGAAGAAGATTTGAGAATGAAAACAACAATAAAAAAAAGAAATCAAATTCAAATAAGATTAAGATCCAAAATGATTACAAAAAGTTCTTAGGTAAATAAGCTTAATCTCCTAAAAATTAGGGTAAAAGCTTACATAGTATTGCTAAAGTCCAGTGGGTTAACCCTAAAACACTTTGGTTAACCCACTAAAAATGGGTCAAAAAGTCAAAATAGGAATAAAATTTGTTGACTCAGCCGACCACATCGGTTTAGGCTAACCGATGTGGTTGGCCGATGTGGCCACATCATGCTATTTTTGGCCAATGCGTTTGCCCGCGGCTAGCTCC
This sequence comes from Iberis pinnata, assembly GCA_900406425.1. Lineage (NCBI taxonomy): Eukaryota > Viridiplantae > Streptophyta > Magnoliopsida > Brassicales > Brassicaceae > Iberis > Iberis pinnata. Next base: position 29,827 of record OVBE01002348.1, on the reverse strand, counting down.
TGGATTTTCCTCAAATGTGCATCGGTTTAGCATGGCCGATGTGCTAAACCGATGTGCTCTGTTTTCAAGCTCTTCTTCAACTTTAAAACCTCCTTTTGATCCACAACTTGGTTCCTTGGTCTCCTATCACCTGAAATATGAAATGATATGCAAATGCAACCTATATTTGCCTAAATGCTATTGAATCTATCTAAAATGCATTCATAATGGAATGTAAAATGCATAGAAATTATATGATATTAAGCATGTTGGGCATCTGATCTTCGCTAAAGCGCTTGATATCCTCTGAACCATGATATGGGTCCTCTCAGCAGCATCCGCGGTCCATCTGATCGTCTCAGTGTCTGTGAAGTCGGGACGCAAAGGTGGCAAATCGTACTCACCGTAATCATCAAGTACGATATGTGAGTTGTCCTCTGGACTAGGAACCGACCCTCTAGAAATTTGCGGCGCATCTGTACGGGTGCAGCTCCGTCCATCAAGCGATCAGCTTCCGGAAGAAAACGAATGTTCTCCAGGGAAGTGACGCTAGTAAGGTCCTTCGTAAACCACCTGGTCGAAAAGAGATAAGACCAATTAACGTGGCTGGTAATCTTCGCCAGAGTAAATAACCCAAGAGGAATCCCGACATAATGTAGAACAGGGGTAACTAGGCTACCCATCACCTCAACCCAGGTCTGGTTCCTCAGCGCATCGATCTTTTGGCTAGCGAGGATCTTAGCAAAAATTCATCCCATGTTGATATCATGGCGATCTTGGTCCTGATCAGCCTCATAAGTGACCGTCGTAAGATGGCAAATGGCGTAATGGAGGAGCTCGAGCTCCTTAGCACTGACCACTGCTGCCTCTGACTTTCTGTAGAAAGTGCAACCCAAGATCTTGAGTGTAATGCAGACAACCGAGTTATGGATACCGGTAAGCTTTACCTCTCAAGACTCATACCACCCATGTGTAATGACGTCCCACAAATTAGTGTAGGAGTAGAAGTTGGGCAGCTCAGGAAGGATCCTTTCCGCTTGGAATCCAAAAATAAGACCAAACTCCGCAATCGGAATACTGTAAAGAATACCGCAGCAAAATAATTGTACCTCGGATTTGGCTATGTATGGGTTCCGCGGGTCTGAACTGGGGTTGTAGATGCGGAATGAGGCTAAGAACTACCTTGCAAGATCGGGATAGAAAGGATAGTCTCAGAACGGGAAGGTTCCAAGATCCATCCGAGTGAAGATCTCTACAACGTCACCATCTACACCCAGTGCCGCCAAAGTCTCATGATTGGCAAACCCGGTCGGATCCAGCAAGCTCTTTAGTAGAGCGTTGTAGAACATGGAATCAAACTAATCCCATTTTTCGGTGAACTTATGCTCCTTCCAACCCTTGTGACTCTTGAGTTGGGAAAAGACTAAATCGAGGCGACAATTATTGAACCGCGTCTTTGGTTTCCGAGGCCATGTAGATTGAGTGAACCTCAGATCGAGGATCGGATCTTCTTCTACTACATCCTCGTTGTTAGTGCTGCTACTAGCGACCGCTTTCCCCTTTTCTTTGGCTGTTGCTTTCTTCTTCTTAGGCGCATGAGGTGGTGAAGATGAACTGTCCACTGGTGGTGGTGGTTGCCGTGCGGTCCGTGATCTTGTTCTTCGACGCTGGTTTACCGGTGGGTCTTCTTCAATTCCCTCGTATCGCATAGGATCATCTTCAGCTGGAGTGAGAGTCATGCTGAAAAGAAAAATATCTCAAAGTAAATTGAGTGACCTTATCAATTCAAAACAAATACACTCAACAATCCATGTGCAAGAATTGAGATAGTATCAGACGCTAACACGAAACAGATTCCAAAAATTCGAAACAATCCTAATGGAATCACTATTAAAAATGGATAACTGGAAGCAATGATTGACCAATACTAACTCAAAATTAGCAATAATTCAAGCTAAATAATCATCCAAAATCATAAAACACAATTAAAAATTTCATAGAGATCGCAATTAAAACCAATGGAATCCAAATCAACCTATCATAGCACTCCAAATGAAATCCTAAAGTATTCCATATTCTCAATTAAGCAAAACAACTCCCTAGAATAATCCAAATACCACAAAACCCTAAACCCCTTTGAACTTTCGAACCAAACTATCAAAAATTGAAAATTTCGACACAAATTAACCAAAATCATTATGCATGTACCAAATGATTGGAGATTCAGAAAGAGCTCGCAAAATCGTGTGGATTATGCTCAAGAAATGTGAAAATCGGTTGAGATTTGGTGGGGATTGAGTAATGAAGATTTGAAGGTTTTGGAGAATTTTTGAGAGTGGTAATAGGGGGGGGGGAATGGGGTTTTTAAATCGATTGGGCAAGAAGAAGAGAAGAAAAAACCGGTCCGAATAGAGTGAAAACTGGTTTATTCTCTATAAACCAGTTCAATTTAAATGAAGATCGACTAACCTGAACGATCGATCCGAATTTACGCTAAACTGGGGTATTTGAGATCGGTCGATCCATAGACGGATCAATCGACCCAACTGTGAATCTTAATTCTGAACCCCGATGGATCAATCGATCCAATGAAGGATCGATCGATCTAATTTTCCGCAAAATTCTTGTTTATATGGATCGATAGATCCACATATGGATCAATCGATCTGAACCCTCGACCAGAGCTTCACCTTTACTGAAATTTCTGAAACTCTTTGAACTCAAAACTAAATGTTAAAAATTAGTAAACTAAAAACTATGCTGACTCAAAAATCGAAATACTAAACTTAAAGACACCAATTTTGTTTAACGTCATGAGCCTGACGGTACTTACCTCTAAACTGAGGTTAGATCAAAAAGAGAAATATCAGATTCCTCAATGAGATCTGAAGCAGCTAGATAAGGCTTAAGCCTTTGTCCATTCACAACAAAATCATTTCCTTGGCGATTATTATGCACAACCGCACCATATGGTTTCACCTCTTTTATGACAAACGGTCCGAACTACCTAGACTTCATCTTTCTAAGGAAGAGTTAAAATTGAGAATTGAAGAGCAATACCTGATCACTTGGTTGAAAATCTCGTGGAATGATTTTCTTGTCATGTGCAGATTTAGTCTTTTCCTTGTAGATTATGGAGTTCTCATAAGCTAAGTTATGAATCTCTTCAATCTCATGGAGCTAAATGAGACGCCTTTCTGTTGCGGTCTTTATGTCGAAGTTCAGCAACTTGACAGCCAATGCAACTTTGTGCTCCAATTCTACAGGTAAGTGATAAGCTTTACCATAGACAAGGTTGAAAGGAGTAGTACCAATAGGGGTCTTGAATGCAGTTCTGTAAGCCCATAGAGCATCATCAAGCTTCAAAGACCAATCTTTCCTAGACACATTTACCATTTTCTGAAAGATAACTTTGATTTCCCTATTAGAAACCTCCACTTGTCCACTCGCCTGAGGGTAATATGGTGTTGCAACCTTATGCTTCACCCCATGCTTCCTAAGCAATCCATCAAAGACCCTATAGATGAAATGAGTGCCTCCATCGATGATGACAACTCTCGGAATACCAAACCTGGGAAAAATCACAGACTTGAACATATTTAGTACCACTTTCGCATCATTATTAGGGCTAGCAATCACTTTAACCCACTTAGATACATAATCGATAACAACTTCAATATAAAGGTTATTATGAGAAACATGAAAATGACCCATAAAGTATATTTCCCACACATCAAAAACCTATACTTCAAGAATGAAGTTTTGTGGCATCTCATTTCTTTTTGAAATGTTCCCTTGTCGCTGGCATGAATTGCAGCGAGAGATGTAGGCATGAGCATCCCTGAACATAGTGGGCCACTAGAAACCTGCTTGGAGTACCTTAGAAACCATCTTGAATGTAACAAAGTGACCAGCATAATCCAAACCATGACAATGATACAGAACATTCTGAATCTCTTGGCAGACATCTTTGGAACATACAAAGCTTGTAGAGATATGGTTCATTCCAGTAGTAATGTCTGACATCCCTCAAGAACTTCTTCTTTCGGTAACATGAAAAATCTTGTGGTACAACATCAGCAGCTAAGTAATTAGCAAAATCTCAAAACCATGGAGTAATAAAATCAGTCTTATGGAGTCTAGGGATAGAGAAATTCTCATCTTCAATGGTGCTTATTGCAAAAAATGCGTCCCTCTGGAAAAGAATCATCTATGGGAAGTCGGGAAAGATGATCTGCAACTTCGTTTTCAATGCCTCGTTTGTCCTTAATCTCCAAGTCAAATTCCTGCAAATGTAAAATCCAATGTAATAATCGTTGTGGACTACTATTTTGAATCCCACTAGATAGGATCTGAACTTCTCAAAAGCGAAGACAATCGCTAGGAGCTCTTTCTCAGTTGTTGCATAATAGCGTTGAGCTATATCAAGAGTCCTAGAGGCATAGTAAATGACATGGAGATTCTTATCTTTTAGCTATCCAAGAACAACTCCCAAAGCGAAATCACTTGCATCACACATTACTTCAAAGGGCAAGTCCCAGTCCGGTGGTTGCACAATTGGAGCACTTACCAAAGCTCATTTGATCACCGAAAAGGTAGATTGGCAATCATCATCCCATTCAAACTTGACATCCTTTCACAACAGCTTCGTAAGGGGTCTAGCGATCTTCGAGAAGTCTTGAATGAATCTTCTATAGAAGCATGCATGAACTAAGAAGCTGCGAATATCCTTGATGCATTTAGGTGCCTGCAAGTTAGTCATCACTTAAATCTTAGACTTATCCACTTCAGTCTATTTCTCAGAAATCTTGTGTCCCAAAACAATCCCATTCGTCACCATGAAATGACACTTCTCCTAGTTCAGCACTAAATGTTTCTCCTCACATCTCTGAAGAACCCTGCAGAAGTTAGCAAGACAGAAATCGAAAGAAGATACATGAACAGAAAAATCATCCATGAAAACTTCCATGATAACTTCAAAAAGTCAGTAAAGATAGACATCATGCATCTCTGAAAGGTTGCTAGAGCATTACACAATCCGAAAGGTATCATGCGATAAGCGTAGATACCAAAAAGGACAAGTGAATGTCGTCTTCTCCTGATTGTCCGGGTGAATTAGAATCTGAAGGAAACCTATATAACCGTCGAAGAAATAGTAATAAGGGTGATTAGCCAATCTTTCTAACATCTGGTCAATAAAAGGTACATAAAAATGATCTTTGAGGGTTGCAGCATTCAATTTCCTATAGTTAATACACATCCTATGACCGGTAATAGTTCTAGTTGGAATCAACTCATCTTTCTCTTTCTTAACCACTGTTATTCCCTCTTAGGAACTAAATGAACAGGACAAACCCAACTACTATATGATTATATCTTTCTTAACAACATCTTTCAAGTTAGGATTTAGCCTTCTCTGATGTTCTACATAAGTCTTAGATTCATCTTCTAAACGTATTATATGCATGCATAAATCTGGTGAAACCCATGTGATATCGTCTAAGGTATAACCTAGAGCTCTACGATACTTTCTTAGCTTAGAAAGAAGTAAGGCGGTCTCTACGTTATTCAAATCAGCATTCACTATTACGGGATAAGTAGAACTAGGACCTAGAAATGCGTACCTTAGCCCGACTGGAAGAGGTTAAAGTTCCAGCTTTGGAGCTTTCAGCTCGCTCCATTCATCAGTAAGGGGCGCAGGGAACGGTTTAGGTGGAGACTTGGCAGCTGTCTCCAACAATTCCACTTGGTTGGTCATCTTTTCAATACTCCCGCAAGAGTCTAACATCCTTGTATAACCAGAAACATCATCTCTAAGGGAAAAAGACTCATCAGTAGCGTTAGTTAATGCAATATCTAAAGGATCATAAAGCAAAAAGTCATCAGAAACTCCCTCAACAGCCTCTATGATGGTGTCCACCTAAAAGGATTTGGCATCTAGGGATGGTTTCTTCAAAGCGTCTTGTAGATTGAACTTCATGACCATACCACTGAGATGAAGATCGATCTTGCCTTTCTTCACATCATAATAGCACCAACTGTTGCTAAAAAGGGTCTTCCCAATATGAGAGAATCTTTTGGTTCTTCTCCAAGCTCCAGAATCACAAACTCGGTTGGTACAAAAGTTATCCCAAACTTCACAGGAAGGTTCTCAAGAACTCCAACGGGATACTTCACAAAATGATCAGCAAGGATGAATGAGATTTTGATACCTTTTATGTCCGTCATACCCAACCTTTTAGCCGCAGAAAGAGGCATAAGATTCACACTGGTTCCCAAATCAAAGAGAGATCTGGAAAACGTAATGTCACCAATCTCTACTGATAGAACAAACCTTCCCGGATCTTTAAGTTTCTTAGGCATACGATTCTGTAGTATCGAGCTTCATTCTTCTGTGATTATCATTGCTACCTCTTCTAAAGTGATCTTGCTTGTGAGCATGTTCTTGACATATTTCCTTAAAGAAGGAATCATTTGACAAGCATCAGAGAATGGTAATCGAACAGTCAATTCCTTGATCATCTCCTTGCACTTTGCATCTTCGAGATCTTTTATATACTTCTTTGGTTGAACTGGGTACATAACCTTAGGTTTCTAAACTAGAGTTTCAGCAATCTGAGGAGTTGGATCGATCGATCCATGCTTGGATCGATCGATCTCTTTCGTTTTCGAATCTTTGACCGATGGATCGATCGATCCATTAGGGATCGATCGATCCATTAGGGATCGATTGATCATTTCTTTCGTAACTCCCTGTTTTAATAGGATTGATCAATCTATCTTGGATTGATCGATCCAGTGAATCTGGGGTTTTCCTATTTTTTAGATCGATCGATCCATGCTTGGATCAATCGATCTCAACCTCTGCATCTTTTCCAGACTTTTCCAAACTCGCCTTTTCCGCAGGTTTTTCGGTTTCTTCGACCAAAATTATATCCGCTCTTTCTTTTCCATTACCCCCAACCAGAGACTTCCCGCTTCTCAATGTGACAGCATTCACAAACTCCTCCTTAGAACTTGAATCAAACATCCCAGAAAGAAAATTAGTTGGTCTCTTTACAACTTTAGCGGTTTGAACCACTTGAGTATCTAACTGCTTGATATGGGTAGACAAGCTTCCGAATTTTTGGTTCAAATCACTGTATATGCTATCCATCTTACCATTTAGGTTCTTTTCGGTTTGTTGATGACCTTCTAGTATCTTCTTGAGCATAGCTTCCATCTTGTCCTCTTGTTGAGCTTGAGGTGGAGGTTCTTGTTGATAAACAGGCTGAGAAGGCTTTTGAAAGCCGCCTGAATTGTAGTTTGGAACAAAGCTCATATTCTGGTTTCCTTGAAAACCAGTTCCTCTAGCGTTTTGACCATAAGATGCTCTAGAAGTTTGACAAAAGCCTTTTGGACAAAACCTTTATTGAAACCTTGATTGTATCTTTGGTTGAACACTCTTTGACCTTGGCTATTGATAAGAGCAAAACAGTCTACTTCATTTTTCTCTACATCTTTAGACAAACTCAATTGTTTCTGATTCTGATTATTGAGAAATTGAGTAAGAAGCATTTTTACTTCATCCAGTTTTGAGAGTTCTGAGTCAGATGATCCTCATTTCCTCTATGAATTTAGACAATGGTTGCTGCTACTTGCAGCTAAGTTGCCTATAAGCTTATATGCTTTATACACTGGCTTGGTCATAAAATCTCCATTACTAGCTATATCTAGAGAAAGCCGATAATGTTGCTCGATACCTCTATAAAAGGTGTTTAGAAGGTTCAGCTCAGAAAATCCATGGTGAGGACAATCCCGAATATACTCCTTAAATCTATCCCATGCTTCATAGAAAGATTTTGCAAGACCTTGCTGAAACTGAGAAATCTGGTTTCTCAGATTATAAATCCTAGTACTGACTTAAGAACTTGTATTTACAATCATCCTTAAATTCTATGGAGTTAGATGGTATCGATTTTAGCCACCTTAGATCATTTATCTCAGGAGGGGGAGGTGGGTTATTATTTAACCATGTTTCTTCAACTAGGATCCGACGAACTAGAGGGGGTCGTTCGGATCTTCGAGAAATAATGGATTAGGAATAAGATTATCCTCCATCGTGTTGGAGGATTGAGCGTTCCTTCTCACCTTCTAGATCGAGCGTTCTAGATCCAAGAGGTCCTTGTTACTAGGGCTGAGTAATTCCTTTGATTTGTTAGATCGTTGGATCATCAACCTCTAAAAAGGCAAATCAAGAATATAGAAACGATTAGTACTGTAAAAAGAAAAATTCGTAGTCTAAACTCTAAAGAAAACTTAAGAGGCACTATTGGTCCCCGACAACGGCGCCAAAAGCTTGATACACTCAGTTTTTAATCCAAATATATTCACTGCAAGTGCACAACAATCATAATAGTATATGAGGGATCAAATCCACAAAGACCAAGAAAGCACGACTTTCAGTTTTAAATCGAATTAAGCTAAGAATATATCAAAATAGTGTCGTAATCGCGAAATGAAAATAATGATAAAGTAAAAACGAATGTGAAACGATTAATGAACACGCTAGGCAATAGAGAATTCCGCAGGTATTCAGGTTAAAGGTCAAGGTTAACATGCACGATTGATTACTGAAAATAATTCCCAACTCGAAAGACAACAATAGAATAATCTCCTCCCGATGTATTATATTCCTATTCATGAATTACTAAAGACAATCTCCCATCGTATTTAGATAATTCGATCATGCATTTCAATTCAGATTCGATATGTTCATAAGCCCCTAAGACAATATACCCGCAAGCAAATGCACTTATTCATCAAGATTATATTAGACTTCTAAACCAAATCCCTTTGATTTTATAATTCTATGATCAACGAACTAGTTAGCTACTATAATTCATGCACTAAGAATAAATCGATACTGAGAACCTAACAAATTTCAATCCATTCAATTAAACCCTAACAATTAACCTCGTTTCCCCTAGGAAAACCCTAAAACCTAACAAAGAAACTACTCAGCCATGATTGCAAGAACATAAATCATAGATTGAGTAAACATTGTAGAATTCAAAAGCCAAATTGTATATAAAGATATCAGAGTTCAGAAATCCTCTCAAATACAGATGTAGATCTCTTCTCTCTGAAAAACTCTCTAAAAGCTTGTTAAAATAATAATAATAAGCCAAAAGGGTTTTTATTGTCTGAAAGTAAAAGAAAATAAAATCTAAATAATTAAAAATTAATGATATATCTTGAGGTCAAATGTGTCTTTTAGCTTATTTTTCCTTAAGTTTTTCGTCAGGGATCGATCGATCTGGGCTTCAAAGGGATCGATCGATCCGTGATGGATGGATCGATCTTAATTTTACGTCATCCTTCAGGTGCTTTGGATCGATCGATCTATTCTTGTCCCAAGCTTGAATCAATCATTCTTCACTTCAAATCGATCCTTCCATGTCCATCTATCCATTCGCACTTGAATTCTTCCAAAAATCGTTCTTTTTTTCTCCAGAACGTCCCAAACACCGAAAATCCTGAAATCATGCTAAAAACACAAAGAAAACACTCTTATAACGCTAAATAGTAGGTATAAATATCCACTAAAAGGCGTTAAACCGAGTGATATCACTTATACATGATAAGAAGGGAAAATTCGGGTACATTTGTGCGTCTTCAAATCGATGAGTGTGAAAGATTCATGTATATGTTCCTTTTGTTTGGGGCGAGCATAGTTGTGTTTCCTTTCATGCGCAAAGTTGTGATCATAGACATTACGTTTCTTAATGGTAAATAAAAAGGGTCGCTTCTCACAACACTAGCTCAGGATAGTAATTTTCATATTTTCTATCAAAGAATATTTTTAATTGTATAAACTGAATAGTCACGATTTTTCGTATTCCCGCCTCTTGAATTTTTTTAACAAAACATAAGGAATTTCAGTTTTATATTTGGGAAGTTAGCTTAACTACCATACCTTTTAGTGAAAATGACTAGAACCATATAAATGCCCAGCGTACCCTTCTATTACGTTGTGACAAAAAATGTATTTACCGAAATGCCATTCGCCACGTAGGAATTCGCTGACGTGTATGAATGAGACGACTTATGGTTACGTTGCAGCTGAGTTACTGAAACCCGCTGAGTTAAGAGACATTAGCTGACTTACGGGCATAAGTCACCGACTCGTGACGACTTACTTACAAAAGCTGGCTAAGTTAAGAGAAATTAGCTGACTTACGAGCATAAGTCACCCGCTCGTGACGACTTACTTACAAAAACTGGCTGATTTGTTTTAAAAAGGCTAACTTATGGTCATAAGTAAACTTACATAATGGCTGACAAACACGAATACGGCTGACTTACGCTTTTCTGCTGACTTATGTACTCCTGTTACAGATGACTTATACTTCGGCGTGATGACTTGTTGAAAATTGTAGTGAGTTATACTTAGAGATGGCTGAGTTATGTTTTACAGGCTGATTTATTGCAGTTGACTGTGTCATACTTATTGGATGTTAACACGGCTGAGATACCTCTGCTCAGCCGTCAAGAGCTGGATTAACGTTCAACTCATCATGTTTACGACTAACTTACTAGCGAAAGATTAATTACTAGAATAGCATTGATGTCACCTCTGATTTAGTTGACGAAAGGGCTGATTTATGGTTTCCTAGCATATTACGACTGATTAATTTGAGAAAGATTAATTACTAGAATAGCATTCGCCTTGCGAATGACTTACGTTGCATTTGATGGCTGATTAACTTGGACTGGGTTACATGTTGGTATTGCGGCTGACTTATCTTTTTGCCATATCATTGTCCATGTCAGCATCCATGCCATGTCATCATCCACTGAGGATGATGATGTGGAAGGTTAAATTTGAGAGATAGGGTGTTGAATTTTTTTTTTTTTTTGCATTGTGGATAGCCTTACCGATTCTTCTTCGGTAACCAACTTCTCCATCTATCTTCTTCATCTCACACTGAGAGCGTATGGATCGGGTACTTATTGTTTCCGGTAACTGGTATTCGATGATAACGGATTGAATGACTCGAGGCATCATATTCAGCTGAGCTACATGTTCTCGAATAAAGGTTTGAAAACAATGGCGCACGATACTCCACCAGTTTATGTATCTAATAGTCGACGGTTGCAAGGTTTTCTAAGCCTATGGAAAATCGAACCTGTACGGGGACTTTCTCGGCAACATTGGTATGTTCGTTCTACCTTCGAGTGTCAGAATAACTATCTGGTAGACTGAGTTATATTAACTTAAATGCTGAGTCGCTTCAAAGTCTGATAATTTTTTGGAACGCATGAGAATATGTGAACAAATTAAAAGACGAAACAATAGTAAACGAACGTTACGAATGAGTTATCCTACTAAAGGCCTTGTTTATCTTTATGTATTTCTGAGTTATGTTCTTTACTTTCCGACTGAGTTGTGATTAGTTCACATCATAGCCTCATATTGCATAATAAGCATCATTTGCTCGGTCCTAATAATTAATCGATATTAGTGCTCTGTCATAAAATACGTCTAATATATGAAGCGACTTAGTTATTATTTATCATACAGCTGAGTTATTCTTAGTGTCTATACAATACGTCTAAGTTACTTTTCATTGGATGACTGAGTTATAAAATTTAATTTGAAGTTGTTTGGTTAAATTTTCAGTCTATGGTAAAACACATTTCTAGCAACAACAAAAAACCTACTATAAACGAAATTTATTTAAAATTTTATGGATATTTATTCCTTAAGTTTAAAATCTCCATTTTTAGACATTATTATATAAAATAAATTTTGTTAAAAAATATTAATTGTTTTTTTTGTCACATTAATATCTGGACCATAATTGGTCGGCCTAGTAACCCAAACTCCATAAATAAGAGAAAATGTACTCGTTATTCGAGTGGCCAGATTCGAAGCCTGGTCTGGTAACAAGACAACAACGATGATACAACGACGGTGAAAATATTAATTGTTAAATAACCAAAAAACATGTTAAAAAATAGAGATAACTACAAAAATATATATATATATATATATATATTTGTCACTATCTTTTGTTATAACTGATTTAAGTGCTTAGTACTTTTTGTTCACTTCGTTAAATTAGAGGAGTTCGAGATTTTGGTCATCATTTCTCTTTAAAATCGAGATTAAATTTTACTAATATCTGGTGACATGACGTAAATTATTTTTCTGAACGAGAATTGAACTAGGAATCTCATATATCCAACTTGAGATGTTAAACCACTAACTCAATGCGTTGTTGTTATGTTTAGTTTTTTTCTTTTGGGATAAATTTTAAAAGACTCCAATGTTCACTTGCTTCCATTGAAGCTTCCTTTGTCTTGTATGTTCGATCATTGACTTTAATTTTTCTTGCTTCATTTGAATACATTGACTTTATTCGACGTGACCTAATCACATGTTTATATTCGATCATATAATTTATGACTCATGACTCATGACTCATGACAATGTTATAACGTCATCCAAGTAAAGCTTAGCAAACCCTTTTTTATCACCATTGATTTCTATATACAAATCCAAATTAACTGTTGGAGTTTGTAGAAAATTGGCTTAAACTCGTTGAGATTAATATATAAACAAGTACAATTTTAAAGATAAAATTTTCTAATTAGTTCAATTGATTTAAAAGACTAATTGATAAATTAATCCTTATTTATTGCAAAGGAGACTATAAGGAAATATTATAAAATAAATCTATAGTTTGAAGAAAACAATTCGTGGGCTATATGTAACGCCTCACTCTTTGGTCCGTTACTACCGAGCCTAATAATCTATTAGTATGATATTATCCGCTTTGGGTTCAAAGGCCCGCACGAATTTCTTATTGGATGTCATCTCAAAAGGTCTCATACACACTTGTGATTGGACTCCTTATATATCAGCCAACTCTCTATCTTATATCTGATGTGGGATATATGTTTATCTCTGACCACGCAGGTCCCACCAATCAACCCTAGTAAAAAAAGCAACGTTCGCGTTGCATACCAGCCGACCCACATGATTCCATCCTAGAATCGACTGCGCTCTGATATCAATTTGTAACGCCTCACTCGCTGGGCCGCTACTACCAAGCTTAATAACCCGTTAGTATGATACTGTTCGCTTTGGGTCCAAGGCCCACTGTTTTCTTATCGGGTATCATCTCAAAAGGCCTCATACAAATTTAGGATTGGACTCCTTATATATTAGCCAATTCTCTAGTTGATATCTGATGTGAAATGGTTGTCTCTAACTATGTGGGTCCCACACTATAACCCACTAATTGTAAAATTTTAGGTTATTATGACTAGTACATTACAAAATCAATGCAATAGTAATAGTTAACAAGTTTTAATCATCTTTGTTGTTAAAAATACTCTAAAAAGCAATATAATTTTTTTTGAAAAATTTAAGTTTAGCAAAAACTCATGGACTATATAGTCCACTGATCACAATTTTTTGGTGATTTAATGATTTTGTTAATATATTACCAAATCAATGCAATAGTGATAATTACCAAGTGTTAATATTTTCATTGTTAAGAAAACTCTAAGGAAACATTATAAACTAAATTTCAAACTATTTTTAATTTAGCAAAACCTTATGCATTCATTTTAAAAAGTTTAGTTATTTTGACGTCATTGCTAATACATAACATAACTTATCGGTAACAAACATTCACTACACGTGTTTATTAATATATGATCAAATCAAGATCTACGAACTTACAAATTTTAGAAAATACTTCATTATACAATGAAACATAGAGAAGAAAACAAATTATTCACTTATTATACAATATATTATCTATACTAAATTCATATAATGTGAAATACTACAACAATATAAATAGATAAAACTACGTAAACATAACCACCACTTGACCAATACCACTTCTTCCGAAACATTCGCTCTTAATATCCTTAAATGAGTATAAATCTTCTGGTTCATTGGCAACGAGTAGGCACAAGTTCAAGAGTAACTTTCTTACCAATACTAACATCACCTTCTTCTTGCATATCAACATCTTTAATAGTAGATCCTTGAGGCAATGACCAATCAAAGAAGTAAAGCAAATTCAACAATCCCAATTCAACTATTGCAATACCCATTGTCATACCTGGACACATTTTTCTACTAGAACCAAACGGCAAAAGCTCAAAGTTAAGTCCTCTATAATCCACTGAACTACCATCAAATCTTTCTGGTATAAACTCATTTGGATTATCCCAAAGATTAGGATCGCGTGCTATGGCATGAACATTGATCATGATTTGTGTTTTTCTTGGAATGTCATAGCCTTGAATCTTGATTTGAGACATTGTTTCTCTTGGTAACAAAAGTGGAGCTGTTGGATGTAATCTAAATGTCTCTTTGATAACTAGTTTGAAGTAGTTAAGTTTGTTAAGATCTTGTTATGTGATTTTGTCTCTTTTTTCACCAAGTGATGTCCTAATCTCATCTTGTACTTTCTTCATAACTTGTGGGTTTCGTATTAGTTCGGTCATTTCCCAATGTATTGTCGTTGCACTTGTGTTTACTCCGGCTAGAAATATGTCCTAAATCATATTTTGCACAAACAAGGTATAATAAAAAGTTATATACCACAATATAAACAATATGTCCTAAATCATATTTTGCATATATAAATTTCTTTAATCCCCCCTAACGTCTCTCTACTGGTGATTAGGGTTTTCTCTCCGCCGCCGACTCCCGGTGGCGCCTCTCTCCTCCGATGTCTAAACCCAAACAGAAAAAAGCCTCTCCCCCCTCTACCTCTTCCTCCTCCCCTCCTCTCACGGACCCTCCTGACCCTGAACCTGTCTTTCCCCCTCTCTCCCATCCAAAGAAGACCTCAGCTGGTGAGTCTTCCATCTCCCTTCCCACCAAGGACTCCGACCCCGAAGACCCTCAAAAGCCTACCTGGAAGGAGCTCCCAGTTGGTAAGACTGGAAATCTTCAGAAGAAGGGAACCCCTTTCACCCTCGATTCGGGGGAACTCTGTGTGAAAATCCCAAACGAAGTAATCAAGCGAAGCAACATAAACTGGTATGCTTTCATCATTGGCCAGTTCCATGGTACTCTCCCTCCAAAGGGAGCCCTCTTGCGATCTTGAATGTGATATGAAGTCCACGTAATAGAGATATCTCTATCTCGCGAGTTGGACCAAAATCGATCCTAATCCGTATCCAAGATGCTCGTACTCGATCCAGAGTCCTCAACCAGAAAGTTTGGCACATTGAGGGGCAGGTGATGTTCGTTGCCGATTGGGAACCGGGACTTTCCCCAGTTATGCCAGAACTATCAGAGGTTCCAGTCTGGATTGAAATGAGAGGTATTCCTCCTCAATTCTTCTCCCTAGAAGGACTCGAGCATGCTGCCAGCCTCATCGGAGACCCAGTTCACCTTTACCCTCTTGCAGCTAATCTTATTGATCTGGAGGTTGCTCGGGTGTTTACCATTGTCAACCCATTACTCCCTATACCGGAGGCTATAAATGTGCAGTTTGAATCAGGAGAGATTCATAGGGTCAGTGTGTCCTGCCCCTGGCTCCCCCCATCTGTGATCACTGTAACGCAACGGGCCACACCAAGAAGAGATGCCCCTCCGCTCCTGCTACTTGTGGCATTTGTGCCTCAACAATCCACTCAGATGATACCTGTCCTCGTAACAGAAAAAAATACACAGATGCTAAGATTAGAAGCAGGAAAAACCCATCTAGAAGGCGTCGAGACAAGGTTTCCTCCTCCCAAAATCAGCAGCATTCAAACGACCAAATCCAGAACAAGAATCAAGTAATTGATTCACAGAATTCTCATCGTGAAGCAGCATTAGTCGTTGATCTTAGTAAGAGTCACTCAGATCCTCCACCTGATAAAGGGAAATAGATTAAAGTTGTGTCAAAAGGAACCATCAACGGATCATCTTCTTCTGATTTTGAGGGCCGTGAGGACTCTTCCTCATAAATGCCTTCTGAAGAGGATGATAACCCAGTTATAGATGAATTTTTCAAGAAAGTTATTTCAAAGAAGCAAAAGAGACAGGAGCGATCTGCATTAGCAAAGAACTCCAACCTCAAAAAACATCACTAATGAGTACAGACCCCATTTTTTGTTGGAATATCAGGGGGTTTAATAAGCGCTTAAGAAGATCAAATTTCAGGCATTGGTTACATCAGGCCAGACCACTTTTGGGTAGTATATTAGAAACTAAAGTTAAGGAGCATAAGGCTCCGGAGATAATAAAGTCATCTTTTCAAAGCTGGAATTTTGTTGCAAACTATGAGCACGCGAGACTAGGGAGAATTTGGATCATATGGAACCAGGCTGTTCAACTAACGGTGTTTGAGAAATCGAGTCAAATGATAACTTGTATTGTCAAGTTGCCTGGATTCACTGTCGACATTGTGGTGTCCTTTATATACGCTGAGAATTGCCGGTATAGAAGACAGCGGCTATGGGGAGAGATCAATAACTTGGCCCAAAATCAGGTTATACACTCCAAGCCATGGATTCTCCTAGGGGACTTCAACCAAACCTTATACCCGGGAGAACACTCCTCAGGAGGAACAAGAATCCCTAAAGCAATGAATGAATTCCGAGACTGCATACTTCAAGCAGGGCTAGAGGACCTTACCTTTAGAGGTAACCTTATGACTTGGTGGAACAAGCAGCAAGATAACCCCATAGCTAAAAAACTGGATATAGCATTGGTAAACGACTAGTGGACTCTCACGTTTCATCAGTCTTATGCCTGATTTGGATACCCCTCCTTTTCAGATCATACTCCTTGCACTATCAGATTCGATTCTCAAGTTACTGTAAAGAGGCACTTTAAAATCTTTAACTTCCTCCTCCAAAATGGAGCTTTCCTCCCAAAGCTAGCAGATTTTTGGCACTCTAACCAAATCAATGGTACGACACAGTTCACACTATCCATCAAGCTTAAAAGATTGAAGCATGTTATAAGATCCCTTAACAGAGACTAATACTCGGGAATTGAGGAAAGAACCAAGCAAGCCAAGGATCACTTATGTGCCACTCAGAGATCTCTACTGGCATCTACATTTTTGCATAATGCATCTAATGAGAAAAAGGCTTACTTGAAATGGTTACGCCTTGCAGAAGCAGAAGAACGGTTTCTGTTGCAACTATCAAGGGTCAGATGGGCTGCAATGGGTGATGCAAACACCTCATACTTTCATCGGGTCATTAAAACATGTTCAGCGGCTAATCAAATTCATTACTTACTTAACGACTCTAACCAAAGAATTGAAGATAGCGAGGGCGTCAAAGAGCTATGTGTGGAATACTTCACCAACTTACTTGGTTCACCCTCCTTGACCCTATCAGAGGCTGACCTTCAGGAAATTGCAGAGTTCACCAAGTTCAAATGTCACCAGCCAACCTTATCCATGCTCTTAGCACCGGTTACCAATGAATTAATCAAACAGGAGATTTGGGCCTTACCTCGTAATAAAACACCCGGACCGGATGGTTATACGGGAGAATTCTACAAGCACGCTTGGGATATAATTGGGTTTGACATCACTGAAGCTATTAAAGAATTCTTTGTCTCTGGAAAGATTCTGAAACAATGGAACAGCACAGCAATTGCCTTAATCCCAAAAATCTGCGGAGCAGACAGTCTCAAAAGCTTTTGACCTATCTCATGTTGTAACGTCTTATATAAGGTGGTTTCAAAAATATTATCAAGGCGTCTTCAAAACGTATTGCCTGACATAATATCTACCAACCAATCAGCCTTCGTTAAGGGCAGATCACTTGCTGAAAATGTCCTTCTTGCTTCAGAAATGGTTAGAGGATCTGCTCGTAAGGCCGTCTCTTCTCGGGGAGTACTAAAAGTTGATCTAAGGAAGGTATTTGATAGTGTGCGTTTGGACTTTATCCTTCAGGTTTTGGGAGCTGCGGAATTCCCTTCCACCTATATTTTGTGGATTAAGGAATGCATAACGACAACCTCGTTCTCTGTGGTTGTTAATGGAGAGCTTACATGATTTTTTAAGGGTACTAATGGACTTAGACAAGGGGATCCGTTATCGCCTTTCCTATTTGTTATTTATATGGAGATTCTCACTCAAATGTTAGACACGGCATTTGCAGCTGGTCAAATAGGATATCATCCCTTAGGGAAAGACCCAATCATCAGTAGCTTGGCCTTTGTTGATGACCTGCTAGTCTTCTTCGATGGTAAAGCAGACTCAGTCCAAACAATTATCTCTATCTTGGACCGGTTTCAAAATCTGTCCGGATTGGGAATGAATATCGATAAGTCTACTCTCTATCTTGAAGGCTCGGATGAAGCTAACACCGCATCTGTCCAGCAATTGGGATTTCAAATTGGACAATTGCATGTGAGGTATCTTGGACTTCCTTTAATGCATAGACAACTGAGAATCACATAATTCTCACCTCTCTTTGATAAACTAAAAAGCCGCTTCAATTCCTGGGCCACCAGATGCTTATCATTCTCGGGGAGATTGCAACTTGTTTCATCAGTAATCTACAGCTTAATCAACTTTTGGTGCTCTGCATTTTGTCTTCCGAAAGGATGCATAAAGCAAATAGAGAAACCGTGCTCAAGATTTATATGGTCGGGACAAATTGATATGAAAAAACACACAAAAGTTGCTTGGAAAGATGTTTGTTTACCCAAAAAAGAAGGTGGGCTAGGAATCTGAGATCTAAATGTATGGAACAAAGTGCTCAATCTTAAACTAATATGGCTGTTATTCTCATCGGGAGGTTCGCTTTGGGTCGCATGGATTAAAAGAAAATACATGGCCCACACAAGTTTTTGGTCTGCTACTATAAAGCAAGACTCCTCCTCGATTTGGAAACGGTTGCTATCGCTGAGGCAACTTGCCAAAACGTTTATTGATTGTAGTATTGGAAATGGGTGCTCCGCATATTACTGGACAGATTTGTGGCTTCCTAATGGATCTCTTTTGGACATAATTGGTGACAATGGTCCTTGTCTCATGGGAATTCCTCTTCATGCAAAGGTCAGGGATGGCGTTTCTCAAGGGATATGGAAACTTCCTAGAGGTTGTTCACGCAGGCCCGCTTTGTTCACAATAAGAAATCTACTTACATCAGCACCTCCCCCACGTGAGGATGCTGGAGAAGATTGTTTCAGTTGGGGTATTGAAGGAAGTAGACAGAAGTTTTTTAGTTCTAGTCACACTTGGGAAGCCATTCGAAGCCGAAAGGAGGAGAAGAATTAGCATAGTGCAATCTGGTTTTCTCGATCAGTTCCGAGACATGCTTTCCATTTCTGGACGGCCACCTTGAATCGTCTACCCATAAGGAGCCGCATTCAGCAATGGAACAACCAAATTGACTCCACTTGCCTTTTATGTAACACATCTACTGAAACAAGGTCTCATCTTTTCCTTCATTTCACATATTCACAAGAAATCTGGTCCTATGCGCTCAAGAAAATGGGTCAGCACCAGGCAATCTTCATTAATTGGGAGACTCTTCTTGCATGGATGACAGGAAGAACTGCTGGTCTTTCTTCCACTTTAGAGAAGCTGGTCACTCATGCTCTTATATATTTGATATGGAAAGAGAGAAATAATCGGCTACATGCTCATTCAAACTGCTCTGTTGCAACTCTTACTGCTTCTCTTGACAGGAATATCAAGGACACGCTCCTTGCTCACCGGTTCACAAAGCAAGCATCTGGACTACTATCGGCCTGGTACAGATTTGATCCAATTTCTCGTTAGCGCTCATCATCAGACTTTATCTCCTATGTATGTTTTCTTTTTTTTTTTAATTGCATAGGCTAAGTACTATAAAACAATCCTTGATATTCCTTATCAATACAAATTAACAAGTTATAAAAAAAAAAACATAAACAATATATATTATTGCGTTTTTCCGTATTATAAAAATTAGTTATAGATTCATGTATCTCAATTGCATAAACAAGGTATAATAGTTATATACCGCAATATAAACACTATGTGTTTTTCCCGTATTATAAAAATTAATTATAGATAGAACTTTATCGATTTAGTTGACGAATAAATTTGGTATAAAAAAGTTGTGGAGTATCTAAAGAAAAACGCTTAAAAAGAAAATATATTCAAATAAAATTTTAATTTTTTTACAAAATTACTCTTGCTCTTTATATGTAGAACTAATGGTATATCTTATTTAAAAACTTAAAGTATTAATTTGTTGGATTTTGGTTGAAAAAAAAATTAATGGTGTTTTTGTAGGATAGATTTTATGATAATACTTGTGTTTCTACAATTTAATTTTTTTATTTGTGATAATCGTTCTAAAGGGTAATAAGTAATTTTTTGTAAATGAGCCAAAATTAACTTGATAAATTTTAGCATACCAAATTTGCACACGATATGGTATTATGGCAATACTATGAATAATACGTAAACTATATATATTCGGGAGATTCTCAAAAATATTACAAAAATTAGGTATATTCCAAAAATACCACATACCCCCAAAAGTTTCAAAAATACCATAGTTTTTTCTAACAATATCACATAAATGTTTTTGTTTTAAAAATACCATAAATTTGAAATAGCTTTAAATATTATAATTCAAATACTAAAATCCCAAAACCAAAACCTATCATCTTAAAAACTAAACCATAAACTCTATCTAGTGATCCCAAACCCAAAATTTTAAATTCCAACCCTTAAAATTCACTTTTTTATATTTGTGCTATTTTTAAACCATTTGGGAGTGTGATATTTTTTGAAACTTTTGGAAATGCATGATATTTTCGAAATTTAAACTTCTTGTGATGATATTTCAAAGAATTCATCAATATATTCTATTAAACAATAATAATAATAATAAAACAAAAACTATATATATATATATACTAGATTAGCTCCCGCGTAATACGCGAGTATAAATAAATTATTTAGACTTAAATATGATAACCCGTATTATTATATATTTTAGTCGACGTTAAAAAAAAAGTTTAGTTTTTATTAGTTAGTTTAATCTCTAGTTTCTTTTTACATAATAGTTAAAACTAATATCAACATATGTTGCAGTTTTTAGATTTAAACAAACATAAAAGTATATATATATATTTTTTTTTCTCTTCAAATTTATACTATTAATCTTCTATATGTTATATATTTTTGTTATTTTAATCTTATAATTTATATTAATTTATAAAATCAATATTTTTCTTTTGTTATTACATAGTTTTCATTTAAAAGAGCCATAACTATTTTTGTTATTATATTCTTTAGAAAATTAATAAACTAACAATAAGAAATAAGAAAGTTTCCATTAATTTAAAATACTATGTACACATGTCATAATCTTAAATAACAACGACACATGTCACGATCTCATAAATTATAATTTTGCTTACATGTCACATTCACGTTAAGCGCGTTCTGTTTTATATAGTAAGAATATATATATATATATATATATATATATATATATATTCCAACTACAATTTTTGTTCTCAACTTTTGTTAATTAGGAATTTATGGGCCAAAACTCCTCAATATCTTTAAGCCCAAGTCCATATCATATAATTTGATTCTCATTTGGAGACATTAATCAAACTAATGACCTCCAAAATTTATAAATCTAACCACTCGGCCAATGGTAAATGAACCTATGTAACTTAGCTACCACAATTGTAAGAAATAAATTATTATCTAAAATAAATTTGATTTAAGCTTAACATGAGAAATAAAGAATTACTTACCGAGATAACTGCTTTAATATGATCAGTGGTGAGCTTAAAAGAACCATTTTTATTCATCTTATCAATCATCACATCAACAACATCTTTAATGTCCAACACTTTTCTCTCTTTCTTTAAATGATCATCAAGAACTCTATTAAAGAAACCATCAAGGTCTGAGAAAAGTTCATTTAAGCTCTTACTTTGACCACTGATTCTATCAACAATCCAACCTCCATAAAAATAATCAGAGAATGAGAATTTCCCTTGAATCTTCTCAGATCTTGAAGCTGACTCCTCCATACCATCTTCATCTTCAAGATTTTGACCAAAAGATTGTTTAACTACAATACTAGCAATCAAACTAAAAAGGGTTTTCTTCAAATTCACTAAAGATTGATTCTTTGAAGCTATAGTGAGTTTCTTGACCATTAAGTCATTCTCTTCTTCTCTTATAAACCTAAAAGATGTAACTTTTTTCAAGCTAAATAGCTCAATCACAACAAGCTTTCTCAACGTTTTCCATTGTTCACCATAAGGACCAAATCCAATACCTTTGAAGTTGTAAGAGATTCTCTTTGTCCCTATAGTTTTTGGTCTGTTACAACAATCAAGATCATAGGTTTTGAGAACTTCTTCTGCTGCTTCTTTTGATGAGATTATAACCAAAGGGATTGATCCAAAGTTTAGATGCATCACTGGTCCATGGATCTTAGAGAGATTTTGAAGACATTTGTGTAATAATCCTTGGATGTTGTGTAAGTTTCCTATGATTGGAAGTTTTGGTGGGCTTGGAGGAAGTTTTAGTTTTGATGGTTTTGTAATGATTCTTGTTACTAAGAGGAGAGGCAAAAGCAAGAGGAAACAGAGAAATATAGACATTGTTAGTTTTGTGTTTGTGTTTTTGATTTTTAAAAATTGTTTCGAGTGAAAGAAGAATTTATAGAGAAAATAAAATTAGACTTTTCAACATTGGACTAACAAAGCATTTAAGAGTATATTTTTTGAATTTTTGTTAGCATAGACTTGATTAGAGCATTCAATTGGACATATTGTTCACGGATCACGTTCAATCCACATCGACGTGGATTGTCTATGGAAATGTTCGCAATATATGCGGATTAAAAGAGCAGTGTTCAAAATTTTATGCGGTTTGTAGCGGATTTGTCCAAACGGACATGGGTTGTTTATTTGGATGTTAATTATAGGTTTAAATTTTGCAAATCAATTATTTTTAATTTCAAACCAAATTTTAAATGACCAAATCAAAATTCACACGTAGTTAATTTGTTAAGCGGACGTCCGCAAACAAATATGTTTGAATGCGGACACAATTTATCTAATGTTTATGTGGGTTTGTCAATGCGGGTTTATCCATAATGCGTCCACCAAAAAAGAATTGTCCAAGTGAGCGCAAACAAGACCGTCTAGACTTGATAATAAACTACACCACAGTTCATTAAGAGATTGTATTTTTGAGGATGAGTTATGCATGGCTAGTATTAAGTCACTAGTCGTTTTTTTGTTTTGTTAAAAGAATATTTTTTTACAAGTTGTAGAACGAAATTTATGTTTGTTTTATAGTGAGTATTTCTAACTAAAAATATTTTCTAGAAGGTTTAGACCGAAATTTATATATATATTTTTTGTAGTGAGTATTAAAGAATTTGCATTTGGTTTCGATAATAATACCAAAAGATATTGATAAATTTAAATTAAATTAATAAAATTTTGAAGTGTTTGCTAAAGTCATAAAATAAGGAAACTATTCCTAAGTTACTTGAAACTTTTTTTCTAGAAAGGTAGAAATTGCCAAAATCTTTTATCGCAGTTAGAAGTTAACCATTAAATTAACTCATTGCTGATAATTCGGAAGTTGTTTTTGTTAAAACTCCAAAAGTCATTAGCGAATTTAAATTAAATTAAGAAGATTTTATTGTGTTTGTTAAAATCATAATTTCATTACAAGATTGATTAAAAATGTTTATATAAAAGTATCAACAATGAATTGGTTTAGTGATTAATTTTTACATTAGCGAAAATGTCTTTAAAAAATTATAAGATCAACTTATTTATAGAAAATATATTTAAATTACATAGTTTAAATTTCAATTAAAAAAAATACTGATCTAAGATCCATAACTTTTATTAAAAAAAATTACATAGCACAATCAATTCAACAAAGAGCAAATAGTCTAGTGGTGTGCCACTTCTGTTGTCTAGTTACTAAACTAGAGATCGAACCTGGTCACTTGCATAGAAAGTGTATTTTATTTTAATTATGGAATTTGAGTTATTAGATCGGCCCGTTGTGGTCTAAAGATGAATATGAGAGAAGTATAATCAATTTAAATGGTTAAAATTTGGGGAAAAATCCAATTAAAAAACTTATTTAGTTATTAGCTTAATACAATCCATAAAACCATTACAAAAAATTAATAAAAAATAAAAAGAGAGGCACATCAAGCCTAGTTATACAAAATGACCATACAGCCTTCAAAAACAACGCTGTTGGGTCTTAAGGAGAAGGCTCTGTTTTTGTATGTATATTTTCTTTTGTTTACAAAACCAATAAAAAATGATATAATATTTTGCATAGTTTATATGTAAATATTAAATAAATGATACAACTAAGTCATCCATACATGTATGTCTGAGTTATCAAATTTAAAAGAAACGTTACGGCTGAGTTATCTTACTAAAAGGTTGGGTTTTACTGTGTTACTCTCTGAGTTATGTTTTTACCTTTATGTCTGAGTTATTTTTACTTTACGATTGAGTTATTTTCATGATTATTTGTTTCTTGAGTGACTAAGGTTATTTATAAAAGACTTGCTTGCATAAAAAGAAAGGAAAAATACGACAAAACAAAAACTCTTGTTCAACTTAATAATTACATGTATGGAGATAGTTTTTGTTTTCATCATCCCATTGCATACTTCACGGTCCAGCTTCTTGCATTTGCCTCATAGTGAGACCTATCCCTCTTTACAGCTCACCAATCTCTGCCACCAGAGGATCTTCAAGACTGTGATTAGCCAACAACAAAGCAATGGAGTCCAGAACCTAATCAGTCAAGAAACATTGATCAATTAGCAAAGAAATATTGTCTAATTACGCTTATACATACATTAAGACATGGTAAAGGCAGGACACCATTTGGTGCCTCTCAACATATCCATGTCAATGGTTTCCATTGCTGTTGATGTTTGGATGATACACCTTAGTCCTGAAAGATACCTACACATAACAACCAATCGTACACATGAGCAAGATAGAGGATCACTTAAATTTGAATAAAACAAGAACGAACCTTTGGTGGTTGCATCAAATAGTCAGGAGGGAAGCGGATGTTAATTAAGAAGAGCCCGCCTTCATACAGAGTACCAGCTGCTCCCAATATGATTCTTTCCTACTGGAAAAATGTCTTCTGCTACTGGACCTATAAGAGATGAAATTTCAGGTTTGTGTATCTATTAGACTACAAATGTATTGAAGAACATGACAGACTAACCAATTGAGCAGTGTGAGAGATGAAACTTTGACGCGCCATCTGCAGAAGAGAGGTTATGAATTTATGAGCAAATAAACAGAGAAGCAGAGAAATAAATATAGAGACAATGAGTGAGAGAGTACATCGCGATCTTTCGAGGAGTCACTATTTGGGCTGACTTATTCTGACCTCTGTAATGTAATAAGGGCTGAGTTATTCTGACCTCGGTAACCTAATAAGGGATGAGTTGTTCTTACATTGGAAACATAAAAAGGGCCGAGTTATTCTTACCTCGTAAACTTATTAAGGACTCAGTTTACGACTAGTTTTACATGTCTAATATATGAAGCGACTGAGTTATTGTTTATCCTTCGGCTGGGTTATTCTTAGTTTCTTAGGTAGTAATAAAAAATACGACTAAGTTATTTTTACTTTACGACTGAGTTATTTTCCTGGTTATTTTTCTTTTCAAAATTATATTAGAAATGAAATCTCATGGGCTAAATGTTTAATATTTAGTATGGATCATTCACTAAGTCGCATTTAGGGTAAATAGACCTATGTATATTTTTGCGATCTTGCCGTCTAATCTTCTATTTTTTCCAGTCAATAAATCTCCTTTCCATTTCATATTTTTTGGCTATGATGGCAGACATGTATACGATCACTAGTAGTAGTGCGCCAACTCATAATTTATCCGTTATACATGTTGATCTCCTACTTCAGATTGCTAAATGGTCTCCTCCGAAGACGATTGGTAGTTGTCGTTGAGTGTCAAAATTGTGGAGACATTTATTGGATGGACAGTTTTTTTATCGAAACGAATCTGGATATTACTCACAATCGACCAAGGTTGTTGTTTTCTGTTGTTGATCTAATTAATTCAATTTTCTATTCTGTTTCTAAAAAACCTGATCAGATGCGTGGCGCACCTGTTATTCTCTCAAACACCATTCGATTCACATGTGTTTTCAGACTTCAGGTTCACGGTCTATTGTGTATGACCCGTTATGAATGTGTAGGTAATGAGAAGATGACATGTATAGTCGCAATTTACAATATGACAACAGGTTAATCTATATTATTACCTTCTGTAATGATTACTAGAAGGAAGACAGGAAATTTTATCGGTTTTGATCAAGTTACTAAGGATTATAAAGTCATTTTGACCACGTCGAGTATACATGCTTCGGATGATACTACTCTCATACACCAAGTATTGATCCTGAAGAATTTAAACCTTGCTTGGAGAGCAGTCCATTGTTTTTTACCTTTCAAGTTGTGGATGATTTCAGCATATGTGTTGGCGGGTATAAATATTTTGGTGGTTGTATATTCTCTCCGTATCACGTATTGTGTTCTTTGTTTTAATTTGGGGAAAAAAACTTTTATGTACATCAATATAGCCGCTGATATGGACTTCAATTCTTTCGCAACGATAATCTTCGATTACAAGGATAGACTGGCTTTTATGTCTTCATCTTGGATACCTGATGGAGAAACCTTCGAATTTTTGGATTTTGGAGAATGAGCACAAACATGAGTGGAAAAGACATATTCGTATTGTGCCATCATTTTGAAAATCTCTTGTCACAAATAATGGATTGGTTATTATTGGCATTTACCATTACGGTGATCTTGTGTTGTCATATTTATACCGTGAAGCTTCTCAACCCTTTGAAGTAGTCTATTGGAATCTCGATTCGGGATTGCTTTACCGGTTTGAGAAATATGGTTTTCAAATCACGAGAGCTTTTAAAATTAATAAATTTTTAATTATTATGAGTACATTAGATTGTTATCTACTCTATAAAGTTAGATTCTAATATGCTTATTTAGTAAAATTAAATTGTTTTAATATTATTTGCGTTTCATAAACATTTGACTAGATTATGGTTGCATTCTGTTTGAATACGAACCGAAAATTTATAAAAACCTTTTGGTTTGATTATATAAGAATATTAAAAACTTAAACCAGAACCGGACCGAAAACATTATTGGTTATTCTTAACTCAGCAGCGTAATAAAGGCTAAGTTATTCTTAACTTGGTAACGTAATAAGGGCTGAGTTATTCTTACCTTTGTTCTGAAATCAAACTGAACTTTTTAAAACCCCTTCATTATTTAATAAACTTAAAAATTCTAACTGAAAAAACATAAATAAAACCTTTATTTGTGTGCAGTTTAGTGGCTTTTACAAGAAAACCCTACTAGAGGTACAATTTTGTGAAAAAAACATATTAGTTTGACTTCAGTAATGTAATAAGAGATCATTCTCCTCTGTTATAGAAATTTCTTGATATTAGTGTAATACTAAGAGGCGGTAATACTTTTCCATATTATACATGACTAATGTTTGAGTTAATGTGTTTTCAAAATCAATAGTTAATGTGTTTTTTTAATATATGAATTATCTAAAGAAACGACTGGGTTTTGATGTTTATGTCTAAGTTATGTTATGTTTACCATACGATTGATTTTTGTTTATCATACGATTGAGTTATTGTTACTTTACACCAGAGGATAATCTAGATTAGGATTAGCCATCAACGCGGCAATGGAGGACATCAGCTAATCAGTCAAGAAACTTGATCAATCAATGAAGAAACATTGATTAATAAAGATTATACAGATATCAAAACAAGTATTCATACATGGGACACTCCAAAGGCAGGACACCATTTCATGTCTCTCAACATATCCATATCAATGGAGCCATCGTTGTTGATGTTCAGATGGTACACCTTAGTCTTGAAAGACACCTATACATAACAAGCAATCGTGCACATGAGCAAGCAAGAGGATCACTTAATTTGCGTGAAAAAGAACGAACCATTGATGGTTGCTTCGGATAGTCAAGAGGGAAGCGGATGGTAAGTAAGAAGAGTCCGCCTTCATACGGAGTACCAGCTGCTACGATTATGAATCCTTCCCAGTGGAACATGTCGTCTCCCAGTGGACCTATAAGAGATAAAATTTAAGATTTGTGTATCTGTTAGACTATAAATGTATTGAAGAACATGATAGACTAACCGACGTTGTGTGAGGGAGGATTACGATTCAACCTCTTCAAATCCAACTCAATCTTTTGTCTGGCCATCTACCAAAAAACCCTACAAATAAGAACAATATATGATCAAAACAGAAAAATAAACAATAGTGAGAAAAATCGAAAGATAGATATTGCATGCTTTTGAGAAAAATCTTTACGGGGGAAGAGAGAATATCCTGCGACTGATAATAAAGAGATTGTTAAGTTGTCTGCAAATTAACAGAGAACATAGAAATAAATAGAGAGACAGAGAAAAAGAGAGAAAAGCAAGGCGATTTCTCGAGGAGTCACGATTTTTTGTATTCCCACCTCATCCTATTACACCCATAATATATTGGTTATTCTTAAGGGCTTGATTATCTTAACTCGGTAAAGTTATTCTTAACTCGGTAACATAAAAAGAGTTGAGTTATTCTTAACTCGGTAACGTAATAAGAGCTGAGTTATTCTTAACTCGGTAACGTAATAAGAGCTGAGTTATTCTTAACTCGGTAACGTAATAAGAGCTGAGTTATTCTTAACTCGGTAACGTAATAAGAGCTGAGTTATTCTTAACTCGGTAACGTAATAAGAGCTGAGTTATTCTTAACTCGGTAACGTAATAAGAGCTGAGTTATTCTTAACTCGGTAACGTAATAAGAGCTGAGTTATTCTTAACTCGGTAACGTAATAAGAGCTGAGTTATTCTTAACTCGGTAACGTAATAAGAGCTGAGTTATTCTTAACTCGGTAACGTAATAAGAGCTGAGTTATTCTTACGCCTGGAACGTAATGAGGGCTGAGTTATTTTTAACTCGGTAACGTAATAAAAGTTGAGTTATTATCACCTCGGTAACTAAAAATGAACTGAAATATTTTAAAAACCCTTCATTATTTAACAAACTTAAGAATTCTAAGTGACAAAATGTCAACAAAACCTTTATTCGTGTATATTTTAGTGACTTTTACAAGTAAACCCTAATGGAAGTACAATTTAGTGACAAAATATATTATTTTGACCTTGATAACGTAATAAGAGATCATTTTCCTCAGTTATAAAAATTTCTCGATATTAGTGTAATACTAAGAAGTGATAATACTTATTCGTATTATACAGGACTAATATTTGAGTTAATGTGTTTTTAAAATCAATACTTAATGAGTTTTCTTAATATTTGAGTTATCTAAATAAATGACTAGGTTTTTATTTTTATGTCTGAGTTATGTTATGTTTACCATATGGCTGAGTTATGTTTACCATACGACTGAATTATTGATACTTTACGAATGTGTTATGACTAAGTTACGAATGAGTTATGGTTTAATGTTTAGTATTTAGGGTTTACTAAGAAATATAACATCATAGTTGAGAAAACCCCATTCGAAACCAAAAATTAAAATAATCATTTGCCTCATAATTTCTTATCACCTTCAAAGATACGTCATAGCCACGTTTGACCTGAGTAACGTAGTAAGATATCATTTCACCTGTAATATCACCTGTAAGAAAAAATCGTAGTTGCATATGACCTCGATAAATTTATAAGAAATCATTTGCCTCGGTTATATAAATTTCTCGATATAAGTGTAATACGAA
>OVBE01002347.1:0-25701 GCA_900406425.1 Iberis pinnata | reverse complement strand
TGGTAAACAGTCCAGTCTAGGTAGTTGTTTGAGATTGGTGTCTTTTGGGATTTGAAACTGTACTTATGGTTGTTGAAGTTTTGTGAGTTTCTGTGTGGTCCGTTTTCAAACCTCTTCTCCGAATTGGATTTTGCTTTACTTGAGGACAAGCAAAGATATAAGTCTGGGGGAGTTGTTATTACTCGGTTTCAATGCATTATAGTGGGCATTTATGTCTGCTATTATGCATTATTCCGAGTGTTTTCCTTGCAAATTGGTATATTTCAGGATTTCTAGGTGTTCGGGTCGTTTCGGAGCTTAAAGGAACATTTCACGACCTTTCAGAGCATTTCAGAAGTTTCAAAAGATGGACTAAGTGAAAAAATGATTTGCACGATCGGGCACATCACTTGCCCGATCGGGCAAATGTTCCTGGAAAGTTTCAGCAAAACTGATCGATCGAGCAAAGAATGAAGGATCAGGCACTATAGAAATCTGCCCGATCGGGCAGATGTAGATCGATCGGGCAGATGCCCCGAGAAGAATCTGAATTTTCCAGTTTTGCACTAAAAGTCCTCAATCCTATCCGNATCCAAACTTCCATATTTTTATTATTTTACTTTTTAGAACTATAAAAGCCTTTTGGCTTAGGTTATTTTACACACTTTTACTTTTGCAATTTTGAGAGCTTTTATTGGGAGACGAATTCATGAACCTTGTATTTGGAGAAGAAATTATGAACCCTCTTTTAATATATCTATTTTATTGTTTTCAATCATGTGTTCTATTCAGAAATTGATTTGTATTTGCTTTGATATGTATGAGTAGTTCATTAGTTAGGTTTTATGGTTTTCCTAGGGAAAACATGTATGAATGTTAGGTTTAACATTGTAGGATTGAATTTGTTAGGTTCTTAGTCTAAATTTGTTCTTAATGCATGAATTAGCTTGATCACCTAGTTCATGATTATAGGTTGATAAATACAAAGGGATTTGATTTAGAAACCTGACCTAATTTAGATGAATAAGTGTTTAAACTTGCGGGAGTATTGTTTTAATGCTTATGAACAATTGAATCTAATCTGTAATGCAAGATCGAATTGCTTTAAAGACGGCGGGAGTTTGTCTCTGGCAATTCGAGCATCGGTTTTAATACTCCGGAAGGAGATTATTCCAAATTTGTTTTCATGTTGAGAACTATTTTCAATCGCAATCTTGCATGTTAACTTGACTTTAAACCTGAATACCTACAGATTTTCCTAATGCCTAACGTTTTTATATTATAAGTTCTTAACTGTTTTTTATTTACCGTTTTGAATTCGATACACAATCTATTATTCTTGCTTTAGGTAGATTCGAAGTTAAAACTGAATGTGCATTTTCTGGTCTCTGTGGATTAGATATCTTTGTTGTACTACTTTGAACTGTTCTCTGCAGTATTAGTTTTAGGATTAAATTCTTAACCTATCAAGAACCCATCAACACTTAGAAGCAATAGGGGCTTGCCAAATCAATACCACTAGAGCTATGGACGAATTCACTTACGTATCTCCTTGTTAACACATAAGAAACTTGGGTTCATATAAAGGACTAGAAAAATCCGATCAAGACCTCAAGAGGATTCATCAAGAGATATTCTACATGAGTATCTGAGTTTAGTCAAAGAATGCCTGAGCACTCAGTATCCGGTATGCCGCAGTCGACCGAGAAGCAGCCCGAGCGAGGAAAAACCGATTCGTAACAGCCTCAAGATTCCATAGGAATATGCGGAAGTCTCAAGTCATGGAAGTTCATACCGAGTAGGAATTTTGAAGCCACTACTCAAGATATCCATAAGCCTCAGCAAGAGCCCCAGAAAAACAAGATACTAGACCCATACCTAGCACTCGCACAAGAGGTAACAATTTTAAAACTTATATTACAACTTAATCCATAACACAAACACAATATAAACAACACATTACACATTGTTTACTTGACTAGTTAAACAATACATTACACACCCTCCAATGGATAGTAGCCTGATCAACCCTCAACATTGTATGAAGGCATTAAAGGAGAGCCCCGTCTCGCATTTTATGAGAATGCATTGAACCATATCGCAATTACCTTTAAACGAATATAACGTCAATCGCACATTTTAAACTTCGAACACACATGTTAGTCTATCGTGACAAACCAAACACGAAAATGTACAAATCTTATTACCAATTATAAGATAATTGAATGTAACACCCGAAAAAAACTAAGACATCCGAGTAAAAAAGAAAGCCGAGCCAATCCAAATAAGAGAAACACAAGCAAAAAAAGTAAAGCAATCAAGCAAGCATAAAGACAACCAACCAGAATAAAAGCCAAATCATTCAAACGATCCTGAAAAGATTTAATTCTTAAAAATCCAAAAGGGATAAAAGTACAAAGTATTCGTATTTCGCTACAACGAGCGCTCAAGTCGTGAGTTGTGAAGGTTCAAGCTGAGCGAGAATATCATAACTGCAACCAGAGAGATCCGGAAGCTGCAATAAGAATTGGAATTGCAACCCGAGAAATCTGGAAGCCGCAACAGGAATTCAAAGAAAGTGGAGAAATATAAATAGAGAGAGAGATGTCAAAAGAAGAAGGATCTTTTCCCCATTTTTTACAGAGAGTTTGTACGCAACTCTAGCTTTAGAGAAATTAATAGATCAATATCAAATTATGTTTTCCGTGTCAATTTGTGTTGTGACTTTTTCTTGTTAAGACGAAATTCTATGAATTCCTCACTTAAGTTCTTATAAATTTATTTTGTGGATTTCAGCATCCACGCACTTGAAATAGATGACACACCTATTACATTAAATGAGAGATTTTGGTGTTCTAGGATTTGCCGTATATATTGGAAATACAATTTGCTGAGGCATAATCTAGATGTCATGCATATTGAGAAGAACCTATATGCATGATTTTTGTTCTTGTCCTCAATTTCACCTTACGGACGATGGAAGATGGTGAATACATGCATTGAGATTAATTTATAATGCTAAGGATGAGTTCTTCTACTGGATTATCCATAGGATCGAATTCCCTGATGGATACTCATCTAATATCCATAATTATGTTGATATCAGAGAAGAAAAGTTCATTGGAATGAAGAGCCATGATTTTCATGTAGTGATGCAACGTCTTCTCCCATTTGCATGTGCGCATCCCCTTCCGAAAAATGTTCACGAATCTATTTCAGGTAGTAAGTCGTTTGTATACAAATTACCTTTTACTGTTAATTATTGATTACTTAAATGAAATTTTTGCTTGTACAACGGTTGAGGCTTTCTTTCGTGACATTAGTAGAATGACACTTATCGTTGGCGGTATTAACAAATTGCATGAAAATATACTGATGATCCTTTAAAATTTGAGAAAATTTCCCCCGATCATTTTTTGATGTTATAGAACATCTAGCGATTCACCTTCTTCATGAAGCATCACTAGGTTGACCGGTTCAGTAACTGACAATTCGAGGACTAGATGTTTTTTATGTAATTCAAAATATTTTAGGATTTTTATTTTTTGAATTTTAGATTTATTTTAAAATTTTATTAAAAATTCTATGGATATTTTAATCAATTAATTAATTATTAAATATATAATTTTTTAGTTATTATAGTGACGAATTATCGACATACATATTAATGACGATATGGTTCTTTCAATAACTTGTCGATAATTATCCATCAGAAGTCCATCGATAATTCATAGATTGTCGATGGATTTTAATTATTAACTCTTTAGGATTGACGGGCGGTTTTCGTTCGAAGACCCATCAAAAAAAATTGTTATCGAAAGCTTTGTGATGGGTTCATCCGTCATTTCTAGTGTGTTTTTTTTGTAATGCCACTCGGTGTTCAACAACTATTAATGGTGGAGTTCTCTCTGATGGATCATCGAATCATAAACTATCTCTGGTACATCGAAAATATCTATGGACTTGTCATAAAAGTTGGATATTTTGAGGCTTGGTCGAAAACGAACTGGTTGAGAAACATACTTCTACGAGTGGGATTTAATAATTAGTTTTGGTTTGTAATATCCAGTTGTCATGTTATGCGCGTTTTAGACAATAGGTCCATTTGAGATTAAAATATATATCGATTCAGTTTGGTTTCAGTATTGGTTATTGTGTTTTTAATTATTAAGCAACTAAAAAATTCAACTTGGTTTACGTTTGGACAAAAAAAATTATGAAAAAGTATTTAAATAATTTTAGTTAATAATATTTTTTATATATTTTTAAAAATAAAATGTAAATATTATTTAAAAATTTTAGTTTATTTGGGTAATCTTATTAGGCCTTCTTATAACTCGGGGTCCAATTCAGTTTGGTTTGGGTTTAAAACTTTTGATATAGAAGTTTCTATGCCACTTGGATAACTTTATAGTTTGGTTCTATTTCATGTTCAAGTATAGTTTAGTATGATTTTGGGTATTCCGTTTGGTTTGGTAAATTTTCCCACTCTTACATACTCCTAATTCGAGGATGAATTCATTTTAAGGAAAAAATTGTAACATATAGATTTGGGAATCATTATTCCATTTAAAATATCTTGCATAAGCCAAAAAATACAGAGAAAAGAATTCAAGCCTAAACCTAATTTCTTGAAAATCTTATACTTCTCCATATAAAGTTTATAAAAGAAGAATTATTGATCAAGAAGAACTATAGAATAAACCATGTAACTATCTTTGTTTGTAAGAGAAAAAAAACCTAGCCACATAGTAACTTCTTAGACCCATGATGTATTATGTTTAACTCATATTTTGCATCCATTCTAAGCAGATCCGCGTGCATATAGGTTAGTTTAGCATACATTTGCATTGCATTTCATTTGTTCAGGTGATAGAATTGGAGAAACAGAAAGCATGGATCAAATGAGCTCAAAAGATTCAAAAAGGTGAAACAATGCTTGTACCGGTTTAACTTACCGGTTTGGAAAAACCGGTACGAGTGAAAAAAGGTTTTGGAGCATCCAGTAGTTCAAACGAACCTTCAGTTGAGGACATATACAATACAAAACGTGGGTGCTAGTCGATTTCATAGAATCAACATTCCTAGATATACAAAATTTGGGGAACCTTGGGATTCTCGAACAATTCAAGGAAATATTGGGATACATGGGGATATCAAATGTGCTTACAATGGAATTTGTAGCTCACCAAAGACCGACATGCATGCTCCTAGCCTCGCTAAAAGTGATCTATTCTGAAGGGAGGGAAGGTGATGAGAATGGGGAGGGTTTATAACTTTCATGGATTTAAAAGACAAGACTCACAAGTTCACTTTCGGTCAATTGGGAGCTATTTACGGTTTCCAAGTTAAGAGGTTTCAACCATATGCATTTGAAAATACTTTAGATGAGATCGAGCTTATCTAGGACGTGATAGGGTCCAAGAAGTTCAAGGCAGGCAGAACCAAGAGTTCGTGCATCCGCCACCCATAGATTAGATATGTGCACCAATCATCGCTAACTCATTTTTCTCTAGGCAGGACACCAGCAATATATTGGCCGAGGAGATGAACTTCTTGCCTTTGGGAATCTACCAACATGTCTGCAGTACTTTTCAAGACGAAACCCTATTTCCCGACATCTTTGAAGGGAGACCTTGCCCCTTAAAGTTATTTCTCCAACAATTGTTGAAATTCAAAGGACAAAGTTGGATATCAAAAGAAAAGATGGCGCCTCAACTGAGAATCGGAGGATGGATGACACCTATCCTTCAACATACTCAAGGCCAGCTCGATAAATTTTTGGACACCGAGGCTAATGTATTACGACTACATGGAGGAGATTCAATTTGTAGTGGAAAAGATGGATGACCGATTCTGCTATCAGTTCAGAGCGTCGAGCGATTTGAAAACGATCATCCTACTACGAAACAGTAGGCAGACAACTTTCAAGAGAAAAGAGAACTTTTCTTTCCACCACGAATCCTCCGGCATGATGGAATTCATTTCCGCAGTGGCGTACGTGGAATCATGCTCCGATAATCTCTCCAACCTCTCTATAGATGAGGATTCGTCTAGCTCCCACAATCAGGATGATTGAGGTACGCAAGGGACCGTGTGAATTAAGTTTGGGGGAGGGATCGCATATAACTTAGTTTTGATTTTTTATCTTATCATGTATTTGCATTGTGAATAGTAAAGGTTTATAAAAATAGAAAATTTTCAAAAATCTTCAAAAATATTGCATCTAGTTTAAACTTTTGCATATTTTAGGTTGAATCTAGGCACATCTTAGGTTGCATCATTCTCATAGGAAGCCAATGATAATAATGCCTTATAAAGTTTAAGCTATAGCATTTTAAATTAGCAACTCAAGTGTGATGGATAGGATTGAACATTCTAGTAGTCTTGAAAAGTCTTGAAGTTCATGCGTTGGATCTTGAAGTTTGGAAATCTTGATTTAGCCTTGAGGCTTGCTAGATCTAGGTTGTCTTCATAACTATTTGGACTTAAATTGAATTACTAATTAGTTTTCTCAATAGATGTTTTGGTGTGTTTCAAGGCTTAATCATTTTGAAAACGGTTTAGTCACCAAAAAGCTTAAATACTTGTGACTAAACCGGTCATTCTCATTTTTAGAATGACTTCATTCTTCACCTTAAAACCCAATTACCCAAACACTTGCGAGTTTCTTTTCTTTAGTGATTGATTAGCAAAAGCTCAAGAGTATAAAAGGGAGGATAGTTAGGAATACACATGTTAGGTATTGGGATAATCTTAATAGTTCTGGATTTTTAGCTATAGAAATGGTTCTAATTCTTATTCTAAGGAGATAAGGGTTGAAGTGGTTTAGAAGTTTAAACTTTAAGGGGAGATGTTTGGTGAATAAGGAAAAAGGAAATGATGAGTTTGAAAAAGAATGACTGATCTCCACTAGTTTTGAAAGTAAAAAGTAAGCATTCCTAAGTTTTAAGAAAGAAAAGTTGTAAGTTACATAAAAAGGAAAAGCTAGAGAAAATTGCAAGAATGAAAAGAGTAGCCTAAGTAATAAAAGATACAAAAAGAGCTAGTGCATAGTGAAATAGTATAAGGGGAAAGAATGACGAATCTAGTGGAGAAAAGTAAAAGCCTAAAGTGAAAAAGATGAGAAAGAAAGAGTTGTTTGGAAAGTTTTGACATTGAAAAGGATGGTTAGATCTCTCAGAAGATAGGTAGAATAAGACGTGGGAATTGAGGAATAATTAGAAATGGAGGTTGAGAGATTGTATCCCCCGTTTCCCTTTGTCTCATTTTGATTTTGCTAATTCAATCACTCCCTTTGAGAGATAACCAACGATTGTGTGAAAACCTTCTCTTGATGCATTGGAATCCCCTTTCAACCTTACCAATTGAAACCTACAATTAACTATTCAAGCATGCTCCACCTATGAAAATATTGAATGTAGGAAGATAGTTTGGACTAAACAAGTGGATCGCTTGCCTTTAGTAATATAACGAATAGCGAAAATATAGGAATGATTTGATGAGTAGTGATACTAGTGTGGGATTGATGATGTATCATGTTTTAGATGTTAGCTCACTAGACTTTGGCTTAATCTTTTGGTTCTGAGGTTTTCACTTTCAAACCTCTCTCTCTTTCACACTTTCCTTTGTGGTTTGCTTGAGGACAAGCAACGGATAAGTTTTGGGGGAGTTCATGTATTATGTTTTTAATGCATTTTAACTCGTATTTTGCATCCATTCTAAGTAGATTCACGTGCATATATGTTAGTTTAGCATACATTTGCAATACATTTTATTTGTTCAAGTGATAGAAGTGGAGAAACCAAAAGCACATATCAAAGGAGCTCAAAAGATTCAAAAAGGGTGAAACAAGGCTTGTACCGATTTAACGTACCGGTTTTGCCAAATCGGTACGAGTGAAAAAAGGTTTTGGAGGCACATAGCGGTCTGGCGTACCAGCCTGGCCAAACCGCACGAAGTAGAATCAATTTCCATAGGCTAGTACTGGTTTGGCGTACCGGTCAAGACAAACCGATATCAGCCAGAAAAATCAACTCTTTGACTTTCTTCTTTTGGTTTAAACCCGTTTTCAATTGGGTTAACCCAAATATTTTGGGTTAACCCACTGCCACTTTAGGGAGACTATATAATGTTTCTTTGACCTAATTTGAGGATTATCTCTTTTTTCTTAAGAACTTTGTAATCACTCTTTGAATCTTATGATTATTTTAGTTTAAATATATACTTTGATTGCTTTTATCTTTATCAAATCTTCTTCTAATCATGATTCAACATATTTCTATCATTAGATTTTGTGTTTTCTCAATGACTAATGAGTTGTTCCTTAATAAGCAAGTGGTTAGGTAGATTAGGTTGATTAACTGATGAAATATGATGTTTAGGATTTTGTTTTCATAAATCTTCATATAGTAGATGTTCTTAATGCTAGATTTGACTTGATCAATTGAATATGATCATAAGAAATTATTTCCCGAAATGTGTTCGATGAAATTCCTAAACTATTCGCTGTGTGCTAAATGAGGTATAACCAAAAGATTTGGGTTAGTTTGTTTAGTGGTTTAGCATAGATTAGAACTTAATGTTTCATAATTGTGTGATTATCTAAGAGATTATGTTAATTGCATGATTAGAGAAAGAATTAGTGTCATGAGAGTGGATTAGTCTATCTATGGAAATCTTAGACCAAGGATTAGCTTAATAATTAGCATTAAACATCATAGGATATCGCTTAATTATCAGAATCGATAACCTATACCATTTGCTTAGCCTTTTACCTTTGAATTCATGTTTAAGTTTTAAGTTGACTTTTGTTAATCTTGTTGACTTTTGTTTGACTTTGTTTGTTTTTGCATAATTGAATATTACAAATGCTAAATCTTTATAGCGTAGACTAAATGAAATTCTATAGGACTAGTGTGTTGACATTTCCTGAATTGGATTGACATCTTAAATGCTACAATGACATAAGTAGGCTTAATATATTTCCTTAGATAATAGGAAAGATAAATTCTTGTTTATCAAACCATCACCACGCATCGAAGAAAGAAGCCTCTATAGTCAAGTAGAGGCATATCCGACCAATTTAGGTAAACGATCTCTAATCAACACGAAACTTGATGGGTAAATGTTCTTTTGTTATATGTCTCCTCGCGGAAATGGATTATCACTGTTGTTCTACCAAAAGATATATATGCAAAGCAAAGTGTGACCAATATGAAGAGATCACGTGATTAGATCTGGTTAAACTAAAATTTGGAAGAGACCTAAAAAAACACATAAAATTTCATTATAGATGGCGGGATCAAGAATTCAAGAGAAAACCCTATACTCATGGATGTGTCTACAAAAAAGTTACATGTAAGGAGGAAGGCACATTGAAGTTCAAGGGTGAACATGCTTCCACCACTTTAATTATTTTTTTGTTGTTGCAAAATTTCAACTAAAATTTAATATATGATTCTTGTATTCATATATATGCCCTTATTTCTTTTTAAATTTATATTTGTGCCCTTGCTAGAGTGGCCTTTGATAGGAAGGTCTGTCGGTCAAATTGTTTTAAATTTTGTTTGTCGTCCAAATTGTTATAAATTAATGTGAATATCGTGTTGTCCTATAAATAAAAAAGACGGAGGTTACATAAACCATTTAAAGCTTTCGATTGCTAACGCACGGAAAATACCGAATCACTTTCTACAATTCATAGCTAAATGAAAATTTATTCAATTATTGAAGGTAAACACACTAAAAATAGCAAACACCTTTAGCTTAAAGACCAAATTTTATACAAATAAAGAAATGATTTATGATATAAACAAAAGAGGAGAGATGCGACAGAAGGTTGCTTTTGCAATATTCCAGGAATGAAATGCTGTCTCTCTCTCTCTCTCTCCTAGGATTGGCGTGAACGAGAGTGAGATTCTATTCTTCTCTTTTGTCCTTCTTGTAATTAATAGATTTTCACTATTACAAATGAAAGGATATATATATTTATCATTATAATATGCCTATATCCTAGATTAAACAAAACAAATTAGACTCTAAAGAACTTTTCTAGGACCAACCAAAGATATATACATAAAAAGATCAAGAGGATCTTTGTTGGTCACTCCTACGCACATCAATGCAAAAAGAGTTCAACGTATACTTAACCATGAATCATTTTAAAATTTAATTTAAATCCATCCATTTATCTATTTCCTCTATTTTAAAATATTTGTACTTTGAGATTAATTTTTTTGAGTTAAAACCCAAATTCCAATACAAATCAACCAATAATAAATCATTATGCAAAATAAAAATAGTCACAAAAAATAAAAATATACTAATAAATTTTATATTAAAAAATGAAACACAACAATTATTTTGAAACAATTTTCTTTTAAAAAAAACTACAATTATTTTGAAATGGAGAAAGTATTTGTCTAATTTTGTTAGTTTAACTAACAAGCATAATAAAAATAAAAATAAAAGTAAAGACTATTATATCCGAGTAAACACACATGACACAACAGAAAAGCTTGAAAATTCAGATTGAAAAATTGTAATAAAAATTAAATCTGCTTCTCCACAAGTTTTCCCATATCTCCATCTTTCTAGAAAACAATGCAAACATTAATATTTTATTGTTATAATGTTGTAAATAAAAGAATGTTAAATTTCATCCATAAATTATTGACCAAATATCATATTCAGAAAACTAATGTGGAGTTAATAAATGAAAAAGACGGCTTCTTTATGCTTTTATTCCCTAATAATTACGAAAATTAAAGAGATATGATGAGGAAAATGGGACACTGGAGCTGCACTGTGACTGTAAACAAAGCGAGTGGAGGAACAAAAGAAGACAAAAAAGTTGAGTGAAATGCAAAAATCAAAAGCATATTATAACTAAAAGCTGCATCGTTTGTCCAAAAAGAAACCCATCATAAAGTAAAAGCATTATGAGATCAAAATCCCTCCAAAATAAAATAAACAACTTTTAAAAAATTCAAAAAATAATTCAAGAATGCATGAAATAAGTATAAAGAGAACCAGCTTGGTTTCCTTATCTGTCTTAAAACTTCTCTCTCCTACTTAATTGTTTCTTTGGCTTCTCTCTTCATAAAAAAGGAAATTACTTTATCATTTGGTTCTGTTTTCTTTCACTTGTGGGTGGTTAAAAGGAGGGAGCTTTGGATTGAATTAGTTATTCCAGTGAAATCAGAAAGCTTTGGGAGAGAGGAATTTCAAATATCAAAAAGGTGGGGGTGGGGGTTAGGGTTAGGGTTTACAAGTTATGCGAACAGGTGGTTATACGATTCAACAGACACTTACTACAGAGGCTGCTTCTGTTTTGAAGCACTCTCTCAGTTTAGCTCGGAGAAGAGGCCATGCTCAGGTCACTCCTCTCCATGTTGCAGCTACACTATTGTCATCAAGGACAAGTCTTTTGAGAAGGGCTTGCATCAAATCTCACCCTGGTTTTTCAACTAATTACCAGTTTGCCCCTTCTCGTCTTCATCAAAACCATCCTCTTCAGTGTAGAGCTTTAGAGCTTTGCTTCAATGTCGCACTCAACAGGCTTCCTACAATTCCTGGTCCTATGTTTCATGGTCAGCCTTCTCTCGCTAATGCTCTCGTCGCTGCACTCAAGAGAGCTCAAGCTCACCAAAGACGAGGCTGCATCGAGCAACAACAGCACCACACGCAACCGCAGCCGCAGTCGCAAACGCAAATGTTGGCAGTTAAAGTGGAGCTTGAACAGTTAGTTATATCTATTCTTGATGACCCGAGTGTGAGCCGGGTCATGAGAGAAGCTGGCTTTAACAGTACCGCCGTTAAAAACTGTGTCGAGGATAGCTCCGTTTCCTCCGTCTTCTACGGCGGTTCTGTCGTCGGAGTTTTCTCTTCACCAAATTCTCCCGAACAACAACAACACCACAACATTATCAACCGATTTCACCACTATCAAAACCCTAAAGATTCAAACTTTATAAACCCTAATTTCACTTCATGGCAAACTCATTTCTTAAACCAATCACCCAGCCAAAATTCACATTTAGTTTCGTCCTCTAATCACCATCAACGCCTGAGAGAAATCGACATAAAACTCGTCCTTGATGTTCTTCTGAGGAAGAAAACGAACAAGAAAAACCCAGTAATTGTCGGAGACTCAGTTTCGTTCACGGAAGGGTTCGTGTCGGAGCTTATGGCAAAGCTAGAGAGAGGAGAAATCGATCAAATTGGGGATTTAAAGCAAACCCATTTCGTAAAGTTTCAGTTTTCACAAATGGCATCGAAACTTATGAGAAGAGAAGACGTGGAGACTAACATAAAGGAGTTAAGGAAGAACGTTGTCTCTCTCACGACAAGTGGCAAAAATGTAATTATATTCACTGGTGACTTAAAGTGGACAATAAATGAGATTAACAGCAACAACAATGGCGGAATCAATGAGATTTCTTCGTCTTATAGTCCATTAGATCATCTAGTTGACGAAATTGGGAAATTAATAACTGAATACAATATTGAATTAGACGATATTGTTGATGATGATGATCGTAAGATCAGAAGAGTTTGGGTAATGGGAACAGCTTCGTTTCAGACATATATGAGATGTCAAATGAGACAACCTTCATTAGAAACACTGTGGGCTCTTCATCCTGTATCTGTCCCTTCTTCTGCTAATCTTGGCTTAAGCCTTCATGCGACAAGGTAAACCTTCTTTTCTTACTTTTTACCGTAAAAAAAATTGCAAAAGTGACATCTTTTGTGATGTTGGTCAAAAAGGGTTTGCGCCGATAGTGACACTAGCTAGTATGTCTATATTGAACTTACAAAAAAAAAAAACATCGAATCTTTAGTCTAGTTCAAAAATAATAATTTGATAATATATGTTTAAAAATGTTGTGTGTTTTTGCAGTCTGTCTTCCTTCTGTGACTTGCTTATCAGTGTGACAGTGTCTAACTGAAGCCAAAACCCTCTGTCCATTCACACATACACAGTTTCATTAATTATTTGTTTCTACCTTAAAACCCTCATAGGAATCAACCTAAATGTTGATAAAGGTAGGTAGATTTTAGAGATATTAAACTTTATAACCGTCCTAAACTTTTGGATCTTAGAATTTCATGATATAGAGCTTGATAGTTACTCATCCGAATATGCAGTTTAGATTTTTTTTGTATACACGTAGATGTAAAAATCACATATATTTTGGTACAATATTTTAGATTATATGCTTAATAAAATTTAATAAGGCCCTCATACATGGTCATTGGTTGTGGACAAATTTATTTCAAAACATCGTAGAGAATATATCGTGCAATAGGACGACAATAATAAAGCTTGAAACTTTTGAATTTATGTTTTTGTAGCAGTGTATCATTTTACCCCTTGTAGCACTTTGGTTAATTAGTCTTAAAGTTTTCTTTTATGTCTGAAAGCTAATAGACCGACCTATATTAGGGAAACATTTTGTCTTGTTGTCTACAGCACTTTTATGCAACAATCCAAAATCTCTTTTTACATTTTTTTGTTTTGTTTATTATTATCAAAACGTTATTTACGACAAATGAAACTGATCTTTGTGTGTTTGGACCGTTTGTTTTACTGCAGTGTAGATGAGGCAAGGAAAATGAATAATGCTAAAGCAACAAAATCAGCTGATGAGAAAGAAGAGACAATAAGCTCTGTTCTAAGTTGTTGTCCTGATTGTGTTTCTCGCTTTGAGAATGAAGCAAAAGCCTTTAAAGCTAATCAAGATAAACTGCCTTCTTGGCTACAATCTCATAGTGATGGAGACAATTCCTTACAAAAGGTACAATTTTTTGAATTTGTAATTCATTGATATAGATCGATTCTGTGGAAGATCAAGGACTAATACTTGTTTTGCGAATGTGTTGTAGGAGGAGTTAATGGGATTAAGAAGAAAATGGAATAGATTTTGTGAAAATCTACACCAAGAGAGGACTATTAATCAGACAGGACAACTGAGTTTGATGGGCAGAAACCACTCATATAGCTTACCTTATGGGTCATCAAACGATTCGTCAAGAACTGATTCGTTGGGTTTAAAGCCGAAGCAGCGAGCTACCAATTCGGTTGCTAAATTCAGGCGTCAGAATTCTTGCAACATGGAGTTTAATTTGGGTTACGAGAAGGGAAATGAATCTGAAGAGGACAATGTAAATGTGAAGACCACTCTTGATTTGGGGCGTTCTCTTTTCCGATCGGATTCGGTAATAGAGGCGAGAAAGAAGATCGGTGCTTTGGTCAAGGCTCTAGAGGAGAGTGTTACCTCGCAAATTGTAACAATGCGTCAAATCGCTGAGAGTTTAATGGATTGCTTGACCAAGAAGAAAGATAGTTGGATTATGATCGAGGGCAACGACATAGCTGCGAAGAGGAGCATAGCTCGCACTGTATCTGAAACTATTTTTGGATGTTTCGAGTCTCTTGTTCATATCGACTTTAAAAAGAAAGGAAACGAGTCAAAGGCAAGCTCGGAAACACAGCTCGCTCGTGAGAAAGTTGTGTTTTTGATCGAAGACCTCAATATGGCAGATTCTCGTTTCTTGAAACTTCTTGCTGATCGGTTTGAGAAGAATCAGAGGATTAATACCGGACGCCAAGCGATCTTTATCTTGACCAAGGGCCACTCGAGCATCAAGAAAAACAGAGACTCTGTTTTGCAAATTGGTTTGGAGTTCACTGAACATAATTCCGGGAGAAAGAGAAAACTTGAATCCGTTAAGGAGGGTAACATTTTTAAAGAA
Source organism: Iberis pinnata (assembly GCA_900406425.1). Lineage (NCBI taxonomy): Eukaryota > Viridiplantae > Streptophyta > Magnoliopsida > Brassicales > Brassicaceae > Iberis > Iberis pinnata. The sequence goes on along the minus strand of OVBE01002347.1, from coordinate 10,962 downwards.
GGAGAAATAGATAATCATTTTTGTAACAAGAAGAGACTATTCTCGAAGCAATCGAGTTTGAATAGCTCTTATCTCGACCTGAACATAAAAGCTGAAGAAGAAGGAGAGATCAGTCCGGTTTCAAGCGATCTAACGGGAGAGGAAGAGATAGAGATCTCTTCCACCGATTTCCTAAAAAGGATTCAGTACAAGTTTGTCTTAGACCGGTTAAGTGAACCGGGAATTGAAAAGCAAATGATAATGGTTGCTTTCAAGGAAGAATTTCCAGGAGGAGTTAGATTTAGCGTGGAGGAGAAGTTAGTGGAGGAGATATGCAGCAGAAACGTTCAAAACGGTGCGTTTGAGCGTTGGTTAAAGGAGGTTTTTAAAACGGGGTTACAAACGGTTAAAAAGGGCGGGGAAAAAGATAGGGGTGTAATTAGGATGGTGTTTGGGGGTATACTGGATAACAACAAAGGGGGTGGTGGTGGGTACATGGGTACATGTCTTCCGAACAAAGTCCAAGTTTCTAAGTTCGACTAGTTCTTTCTGTTTAATTTCTTTTGTTCTTTTTCTTTTAAATGTAAAATTTCCATTACTAATGTGGGGGTTTAACTGGTGTAACTCGTTCTACTTTTTTTCTTTTCTTCTTCATTGTAATATAAACGCCTTTTGAATTTAGAAAAAATTATCTTTTAATTTTGAAATATATTATTTTACAAAAGTACTAATATTGGAAAAGACTTAAATAGCGGATCTTTCAAGTGTTTTTGTGGATTTCCATCACCACCATCTATTCCTTATAAAAATATGAACATTAGCATGGTCTAATGCGGATGCCTCTGTTCTCTTGTTCAACTATATGATGGTTTTTTAGCCATTAGCTCATCTTTTATACCTCAACTTTAGATCTGGGTTTCGTCGATTATGAGTTGCAAGTTTACGGTGTGTCTCTAGTTTTTCGACTGTCTCTATTTTTTATAGTAAAACTTCACTTTCCTCTCTTTGAGGTGGGGTCACTATATTGGTCTAGCCTCTCGCTCATATGTTCTCAGCTATGTCTCCTCCCTATCAGTTCTCTCCTCTCTTATGCTTGTTCTATGCTTCGAATTTCTAGTGGCTAGAGTCTAGTCTTCATCTCTTCTGAGTAAGTATCATAGAAAGTACTCTTCCGTTGGTTTTGGACGTTGTAACACCGGTTTGGTGTTGCTACCTCTTCTAGCTATTTATTGTGGGCTAGTGGTCTTCCTTCTGGTGCTAACTAGTTTAATCAAACCTTTTTTGTTGTAGTAAGTATATAATTTAAGTCTTCTTGGCATGTATCTTGTATGTTAGTGGATCAGGTTGAGCTGGTGGATCAGTCTATTTGATGTGGCGAAAACGAAGTCCGAATAAGCCCTTTTCGGGACTTTGATAACATAGTTTGGCCTATCAAATGTACACTGCTCAAATTTCAAATGGTTCCTTTTTGTGGTTGTCTTCGATGTGTGGGGATTTACCTTAGCTTGCTTTAGCCGGTGAATAGTTGTGGTTTCTTTTGATCATGGCCGCCTAAAGAAATCAGCTTGTGAATTTTGTGTTATCTTGTACTTAGTCCATTACCTAGCCTCTTTTTCCTTGTTGGTTTAGGCTGGCCCGTGTTGTGGTTTTATAGAAAGAAGCATGGGCTTGAGGCATCATGATGAAATTTTTTTTAGTAATGTTAATTTTAAGGCATGAGACATCATGATGAAAAAATATTTATATTAAGTTTAAAATAAATATCAAAATAATATATTATATTATATTTGAATATATATACCATATCTAGATATAGTTACATGATATGTGACATATGGAGCTAATGATTTTGTGGTGGGCCATCTTACTTAAATGACCAACTAAAAACTTTAAAATAATTTTAATTAGAAATTTACATTTGCCTCTATCTTCTTCTTCGCCCTTTCAACTTCTTTTCTTCTTCTTTGCAAGTTTTCATCGAAGAGCTCAATTTAAGAATTTTTCCCCAAAAAATCAGTTTACGTATCACAAAATTATTATTAAGGTAATTCACTTCATTCTATTTAGTTTTTTTTGAATAAAAGTTGTAAACGATTTCAAAAGTTTAATTGATGAGTATATGTTTGATTATTATATGACATAAGTCACAAAAAGAAGTCTTCAAATCCAAGACACCAACCATATGGAACAGAAATTTTTTTTAAAAAAAGGAAAAAGAAAGAAGAATAAATAATGAGTTTGTGAAAAATAATGATGAACAATATGATGTTTTTAGAGAAGATGAAGCTAAAGAGAATATAAATGATGGTAATGATGAAGAGTTAGAAACTAATGATGATGTGAATCATAATAAACAAAACGAAGAGTGATATTTTGAAGAAACCTTGTTAATTTTTGGATATGTATGATCCTGGAAATTGGGAAAACATAAAAGAAGGATAGAATGAATGGAGGGATTTTATGGTTGTACAAAGCCCTACAAAAGACTGCCAATTGATTTTAATTTCCCTAATGATGGATTGAAGAGACATTTCTCATATTTTTATTATACCAGACAATTGAGTGATGAAAGTAAACAAGATCGACATTGGCTAGTGTACTCAAAAAAATTGAACAAGATCTTTTGCTTTTGTTGCAAGTTGTTCATTCAGAATGGTAATAGCCAGTTGGCTTCTACGGGTTTTAGTGCTTGGAAAAATGTTTTGAAAAGGCTAAAGAAACATGAATATGGTCATAAACACATTTTTTGTATGAAGAAATGGTCAGAACTAGATCTCAGGTTGCAAAAAAATCAGACTATTGACAAATATGCTAATGATGAAATTAATAAAGAAAAAATTCATTGGAGGAAAGTGTTTCTTAGGATAAGAGATGTGGTAAAAACTCTTGCTAAGCAGAATTTAGCGTTTTGTGGAAGCCACAAGAAAATGGGAGAAGAAGGTTGTGGAATTTTTTAAGCATTATAGAGATGATTGCTGATTTTGATCATGTGATGATAGAAAATTTGAGAAGATTCAAAGAAGGTGAATCTCGTTCTCATTATCTCAACAATAGGATTCAAAATGAGTTAATAGCTTTATTGGGCAATGAGATAAAAGCTACGGCTGTCAAGAAGTTCAAAGTGCAGAGTACTTCTCCGTTATTCTTGATTGCACTCATGATATTAATCATAATGAACAAATGACTGTTATCATATGATGTGTAGATGTTTCAAGGACTTCAGCTAAGATCGAAGGATTCTTTTTAACATTCTTGAAAGTTGATGATATATCTGGAGAAAAAATTTTCATGAGCTTTAATATGTGTTTATTACTTTTGACATGAAATTGATGACGTGAGAGGAAAATGTTATGATAATGGCCCTAATATGAAAGAAAAACATAGAAGAGTGTAGAAAAGATTTCTTGAAATTAATCAAGAGCATTTTATACACCGTGTAGTTCTCACAGTTTGAATCGTGCGATATGTGATATGGCAATCAATTCTTTAAAGGCAATCTCATTTTTTTGGGATTATCCAACGTACTTATTGTTTTTTTTTAAGCGGTAGAAAATATTTGAAGATCATGTGGGTGGTCTAACACTTAAGTCTTTATCACACACTCGTTATTGAAAGTGTAAGAACAATACGATTTCAAGCTCATAAAATCATGTACGCTTTAATTTATATTGCTAAAAACTTTGATGATCCATAAGAGCAAAGTGATGTTGAATGTCTTGCTACACGTGAAACACATGAATTTGGAATTTTGAGTTCTTGGTTTCCATTGTTATTTGGTATAATCTTTTATATTCTGTTAACATGGTGAGTAAGAGTTTGTAGTCGAAGACATGGATATTGATATGGGAATTGCTCAGCTGAAGGAATTGGTTTCTTACTTAAAAAAATTATAAGGATTCATGCTTTAAGAAAGCAAAAGCAAAAGCTAGAGAGATTGCGGAAACTATGGAGGTTGAGCCTGTATCTCCTAAAAAAGCAAAGTGAATCATTAGAAGAAAAAGACATTTGGTGAAGAGTCAGAGAACATTGAGAGAAATGTTATATCACCTAAGGAAATCTTTAAAGTTGACTACTTCATCCAGATCATGGATTAACCCTCACCTCACTCGAGACAAGACTTGAACAATTACAGAAGTATGAACAAATATTTAGTTTTTTATTTGATTTGAGAAAACTGCAATGAGCGAGTGACGATAGTTTGAAGATTTCTTGTGCCAATCTAGAAGATTCTATGGCCTTTAGAAAACATTAAGATGTTGTTGGTAATGATTTTTTATAACTTAAAGTTCTAAGAGAAACTTTATCAAAAGAAGTTAATAAGCCTATTGAAGTGCTAAACTTTTTGAAAGCAATTAAGGACTAATAAACAATCCATGTTGACTATTCCAGTTTCAGTAGCATATGCAGAAAAAAGTTTTTCAAAACTAAAGCTGATAACGTCGTATCGTCGTTCGACTACGTCACAAGAGAAATTTTGTGACTTGGCTATTTTATCTAATGAAATAGAATTACAAATAAATGTTGATTTTGAAAGTTTTATGAAGGATTTTGTAGAAAAGAAAGGAAGAAGAATTATGTTTTAAAACTATAATTCGATTTGTAATTTTTTTATGTGACTGGTTTAATTATTGTTGACATTTTTATGAATTGGGCATTTTTTATTGCTTATGAAATGTCTTTATCTTGTCATGGCTCTTGGTTCAGGTAAGCTTCATTGGCAGTCTCTCCAAATTAATAAGAGGTTATTGATTTTATGGTGATAGTATCCACTTTTACTTTTATGGTGATAGTATCCACTATTAAAATGTTATTCTATGAGTCCAAGGTTTTGCGATTGATTGTTGTCTCAAATCGTATTTGATTTTGCTTATCTAGGCTATTTTTGCTTACATGTTTTCATAGATTATATTTTTTTTATCGACACTGTACTACGTCAAAAATAAAAAGGGTATAAAATAAAATTTTAACCAAAAAACTGTTGTAAAAATAACCACAATTAATTTCTCAAATTTTCATCCCAATTCTCGAATATTTTTTAGGACGTTTTTTTACATCACATAGTATATGCTTATTTTTTCCAACTGAAAGCAGATATATTGAATTAGAGTTTATCAGAACAAAATAAAGCTTAACTAAACAAAATACCAAATAACTGGTGCAGAACAAGGCTAAAAGCGGATATAGCAAATAAAGATGAAAACATAGGAAAATTCTCAAGGCTTGTCGGACTCAAAGAGAGAAGAGAGCCACGAAGGCGCGCCAACTGTAACATAAGAATGTCATTGATTGCAAGTGATGACGCTTGCAGCCAAGAGATGTGTTCCTCTGTTTCTTGATCTTGGCTCAAAAGAGAATTGCCATTGATCATATTTTCTAAAGAGAGGTGATATAACTGGATAGGAATTAGCTTCAGCAAGCCAAATATTAGAATCTACAACACAATTAACTAGAGTAGAAACCCCAGAAACAAATATAACTAAGAAAAAATGGTGAGAAATCATACAATCACATGCCCATGAGTCCACCTTGAGGTGAGCTTCAGCCTTAGAGATTACACCACTTAAAGTGCGATGACTATGGAGAATGACTTTGCCAGTAGAGTCACGCACCACCCAGGCAGAACCAGTTTTATTTGTTTTCCTTTCTTAAAAAACTCCAATATTACATTTCAACCAAGGATTTGGTGGTTTCCAACGAGATCTTAAGGAAGTGTCTGACATAGAGAGACTTGCAATTAGATCTTCATTGTTTCCATTTTCATTAAACCAAAGCTCTTAATCCAATTTAAATTTTTCTGCAACATCTTTCGAAGAGTATCTCGCCTTTGATGAAGAAAGAGTTCCTTGCTTTCCAAATTCCCAAAAGAAACCAAGGAACAAAACGCGTAAAGATCTCAAGAATGGATGCATCCTTTGTGATGTTGAAAAGATGATCCATGTTAACGAAAACTGACGAAGTATGACCGGGAGCCATTAGACGAAAGCAATATAAAGGTGAAAGCCCATATCTATCTTGCATACTAGCATGTGAACAAGCAATTATTTATCGGTTCTTGCTCATGACCACATAAATCACACACATTTATAACCGAAATTGATCTTTTCACCATATTATCAAGGAAAGGAAGGGCTTGATTTAGCACTATCTAGATGAATTTCTTCAGCTTATGAGGACCTTTAATTTTCCATGCCTTCTTTTTAAGAGTTAGTGAAGGTTGTTGTGATTGTAAGTGAATTAAGTCTCTTAATTTGTTTTAGTGGGCTATGTCATATGCGAATTTTACAGAGGGAGAGACATTTTTGGTGTGTATTTAGATAGAAAAATTATCACAAGACGGAGCTGGTTTGATGGATTTAATGCGAGCAATGTCTTCTTCATAAATCCAGAAGGATAAGGTTTCTTCATTCCAAGAAGCAGAGTTCTCACAGATCAGATCACTAACCTTCATATCCAGATTGACAAGAGGCTACCTCAACAGAGGTGATCTCTGTCCCTTTTCTAGCCACTTTGATGTCCATACATTGATGCTCTTTCCATTTTCTAAGCGTTTTCTTTGAAGTAGGGCTTTGCCTTCCTGAATGCTTCTCCATGAGAATGAAGGAGATCTACCAAGTGATGAAGATAAAAAATCATCGAATGGGTGGTATTTGATTTTGAAAAAAGCTGCACACTAAGAGGTCGGGTTTTGCATTAACCTCAAGCTTTGCTTTGAAAACATAGAAATATTATAACACTCTAGGTCCTTAAATCCCATACCCCCTAAACGCTTAGGGAGACACAGCTTGTTCCAACTGACCCATGCTATTTTCTTTCTTCCCATAACAAAATTCCACCAAAATTCAATCGTTGTTGATGTGAGAAGCTAGCACGCTTGTTTTGAAAGATTAAAACACGTCATAGCATATGAAGAAAATGCTACTGCTTTGAGAAGAGTTTCCTTACCTCTTTGAGATAATAGCTTTACAAATCAACCCAACATCTTTGATTTAAGATTTTGATGAATGAAGTCTAATAGCTTATTTTTGAACCAGAGAACAACTTTGGGAGTCCAAGACATGTAGAAGAGTCACCAAACTGGTTAATGTTGAATGTTTCCTTAGTTGTCCTTAATAATTTCAATAATATTCCTATTTCTCCTGGCTTTCACTAAGTAACGAAAATACTTAAGTGTTTTTATCACCTTCAGAAAACCATTTGATTCTGTTTTTTTTCCAGCAAAAACAATTTCTCCTCTCTATAAGCCAAGATTAGATCCTTCTTAAGTATGAAAATTTTCAGAGTTGAAAGGTGCATATGTGATTTCTCATGTTCCAATTCTTCTTCTATTGCAAACCAGCCTGGGTTATAGCCACCTATTTACAGTGGATCCAAGGCGATAGCCAATGGCTTGTTCTTTTTTGGAAACATAACATAAAGATAGATGTCCGCTTAGCAAATAAAAATATTATAGATACTCAAATATTTTTCGGTGACACATCTTTAGCCTTATCGTGTGTCTATGGAGATACTGTTTCATCAGGAAGAGCTCAAGTTTGGAACATAATCTCATCTTTCGGTATATTAAGATCATCTAGTTGGTGTATAATGAGTAATTTTAATGATATCTGCATAATGTTGAAAAAATTCGTGGTCCTATCAGGTCAAATAAAGCTTGCCAACCTTTTTCTCGTATGATTTCCACCTGCAAATTCACTGAGCTTAGAAGTAAAAGCAACTTTTTCACTTGGGGCCGTAAAGGAGGAGAATGGTATAATCATTCTAACGTAGATCTTTATTTTGTGAACAATTCTTGGTTCCAAAATTTCCCTCAAGCAACACAACACCTTCTAGAGAAGTGTGGATCAGATCATAGAGCCGTTTTAGTTACTCTAACATTTGACCAAAATGGTTACTGAGGTCACTTCAAGTTTGATAGAAGACTTGTCAACAAGCCTGAAGTCAGAGAGCTTATCTTGCAAAACTGATCAAATCATCCAACTACTGTCGTTTTTCAACCAAAATCAAAATCAGAAGTATATACTTATTTTTATCATTCATTTTTCGTTTCTTTCATTTATCAAAACTAACTAATAGGATTGTACTAAAAAAATACTATACTAAAGAACATAAAACATCACGAAACAAATATTTTTCCTAAAGTATAATACATAAAAATCAGTGCTTAAATTTGCTGTCTCTTAGACTACAACCTCAAAAGCAAACACACTTTTACTGAAAGTATAACATAATAAAAAGCCTAGAATTTGAGTGATACTCACAACAATATCATATTATATAATTTGGTAATGGATCTACAAAATATATGGATTTTGACCCTTAAATCTTAATCATTACAAAATGATAAGAGCATAAACAAGGATAGAATAGATCAGAGTATTCCATTTTAAAGATATATGGATTCATATTTGCATTCAACGAATCCAAAATAATACCCAGATTTATGTTCGCGATTTTTGAATATTTGAAATTTAGTTATTTGAAATTCCTATACTTTGTAAAAAACCAAGATATGAGATCTAAACTTGGATAACAAATTATTCATGTTTGCATTCAAGATTCTCAGATATCCGAAGTTTAAATATTCAAAAGTAAGATGTCTTATAAAAAATTTATTTATCCTAATCCGAAAGAGTTTTTTTAAAAAAATTTAAATCAAAAGTTTTAAAACTCATTTATATAACTTTTTAGGACAACATATTATATATCATAGAAAAAAATAAAGTTAAATTATTTAGTGATTTAGATCGATGTTGGTGGTTGCGTGGAGCAGAAAAGCCTATTGGGCTTTCAAACCACGACAAGTTTAGAAAGTGAAAGAGAGGATTCGTCGTCGTCTCCTTCTATAAACGAAATGAGTTCTTCAACTGCAATTGGCAACTGGAAGCATTCTCTTCTCTACTCATCCTTCATCGTTTCTCTTCTCTTCTTCATCGAATCCCAAATCTCCCACAAGCTACACATCAACCATAATAATGTCCGCCTAAAGAGGTCTCCGGATCTTCCTCTAAGGTTCCGCGACGATGGCACATTCAAAATCCTACAGGTCGGTTTTACGATTGCTTCTTTCCGATTTGTTCAACTCTTTGGTGATTGTCTTGATTAGTCGATGCTAACAGGTTGCGGATATGCATTACGGAATGGGGACTATTACTAGGTGTAGAGATGTGTTGGATGCAGAGTTCGAGTACTGTTCTGATCTTAATACTACTAGGTTCCTTCGAAGGATCATTGAAGCTGAAAGACCTGATTTGATCGCATTTACTGGTAAATTGTCTTTAGTTTTAGACCTAATGAATCTATTGGCTCTGTGTAAACTCATGAACAAGTGGTTTTCATGAGTTTTTTCTTCTAAATGCGTTAGGTTTTCTATAATTTAGTATCTGATTAGATAAGCTATGTAAAGTTACTTGGTTGATCTGTAGCTATACAAATGTTTCGCCAAATTTTTTGAACCGCTATGGCACTTGTAAGGGTGAAGCCTAATTTAGTAAGTTTTGTTTGGTTGTGTTGTTGATGATAAGGGGATAACATATTCGGATCAAGCACTACTGATGCAGCCGAATCTCTTCTTCAAGCTATTCGTCCAGCCATTGAATATGGAATCCCATGGGCTGCCATTTTAGGAAATCATGACCAGGAATCCACTTTAAACCGTGAAGAATTGATGACTTTCCTCTCGCTTATGGATTTTTCTGTCTCTCAAATCAATCCACTTGTTGAAGATGACTCAAATCAAGCTATTGATGGCTTTGGAAATTACCATCTCAAAGTACACGGTGCGCCTGGTTCTGTAATGTCAAATAGCACTGTCTTTGATCTGTTCTTTCTTGATAGTGGAGATAGAGAAACAGTCTTAGGTAAAAAAACATATGGGTGGATCAAGGAATCTCAACTTCATTGGCTTCAAGATACATCTAAACAGGTATATAGATTAAGCTTTTTCTTTTCACATCTAGTGAAATATTCACTTATTTTAGAGCTTTTAACATGTCATGGTTGACTAACTGACTAAACAGGCTGATAAGCAAAGCATAGGAAACTTTGGCGGTAATCCTCCAGCAGTAGCCTTCTTCCACATCCCAATCCTGGAAGTGAGTGACCTGTGGTACACACCCTTTATAGGACAGTTTCAGGAGGGTGTGGCATGCTCCATTGTTAAATCAGGAGTGTTAAATACCTTTGTGTCAATGGGAAATGTAAAAGCTGCGTTCATAGGACACGACCATATCAATGATTTCTGTGGAAATCTAAAAGGGGTATGGTTTTGTTATGGTGGAGGATTTGGATACCATGCTTATGGAAGACCAAATTGGTGTAGAAGAGCAAGACTGATAGAGGCTAAGCTAGGGAACGGAAAAGATACATGGACACAAGTCAAACAAATCAAGACATGGAAACGTCTCGACGATTCAGTCTTGAGTAAGATTGACGAACAACTACTTTGGGACACATTTGTAAAGTGACCAAAAGACCTTTTTTTTTTTTTTTTTTCGTTTATAAATATAACTTTCCATTTTTTGATGTTTTGTTTTGTGTGAGAAAGTTGTCTCTGCCTAGCGACATGACGTGTACATTATACAATTTGGTCGTTGTCGTCAAAACGTTTGGTCACAAAATTGGCGTCGGCTTTCTTTCGTCAGGAAATATATTTCGAAACATATGATAAGCTATGTTTATGAATCTCAAGCTGTCAAATCATTCATTCTACGCTCTGAAGCTTTTATACATAGAGTTTATAACCTTAAACCTTAACCAATAGAATTACAACATTATTAACAATATAAGATTATGAAAATATCCTTATTCTCCTCAATACCCCCCTCAAGGTGGAGCATGAAGGTTTCGAATGCCCATCTTAAGTTGGAAGTCAATGAACTCGGTTCTTCCCAATGCTTTTGTGAGTATATCAGCTAGTTGGTCCTTGGCGGAGACATGTAGTGGCTGGACGACTCGCTTGATTATTTCATCACGAACAAAGTGACA
>OVBE01002346.1:0-31071 GCA_900406425.1 Iberis pinnata | reverse complement strand
CAAAGATCATTTTCCTTTACCTTTTGTTGACCAAATGCTTGAGAGATTGGCTAATCAACCTTACTATTGTTTCTTTGATGGTTATTCATGTTTCTTTCAGATTCATATCCACCCTGATGACAAAGAGAAGACAACATTCACATGTCCATTTGGTATCTATGCATATCAAAGAATGCCTTTTGGATTGTGTAATGCTCCAGCAACTTTTCAAAGATGCACGATGTCTATTTTCACTTATANTATTCATGGACGATTTTTCAGTCTATGGATCTTCCTTTGATGTCTGTCTTGCTAATTTGTGCAGGGTCCTTCAGAGATGTGAGGAGAAACACTTGGTGCTTAATTGGAAGAAGTGTCATTTTATGGTGACCAATGGAATTATGTTAGGACACAAAATCTCTGAGAAAGGTATAGAAGTTGATAGAGCTAAGATTGAGACTAACTTCCATGCACTCAAGTCTGTAAAAGATGTTCACAACTTTCTAGGACATGCTGGTTTCTATAGAAGGTTCATTCAGGACTTCTCAAAGATTGCCAGACCTCTTACCAAGCTGTTGTGCAAGGAAGTCAAGTTTGAATGGGATGATGAATGCCAAAGGTTTTTTCTCACGATTAAAGGAGCTCTTATTAGTGCTCCAATAGTCCAACCACCGGATTGGGATTTTCCTTTTGAGGTAATGTGTGATGCCAGCGATTATGCAATAGGTGCCGTTCTAGGCTAGCGAAAGGACAAGAAACTTCATGTTATCTATTATGCCTCAAGAACACTAGATGGAGCTCAATGCAATTATGCAACCACTGAGAAGGAATTACTAGCGATAGTCTTTGCTTTTGAGAAGTTTAGATCTTATCTAGTAGGATCCAAAGTAGTAGTCCATACCGATCATGCGGCTTTGAGGTATCCCCTGAACAAAAATGATGCTAACCCCAGATTAATGCGTTGGATTTTGCTTTTACAGGAATTTGACTTGGAGATCAAAGACAAATGAGGGATAGAGAATGGAGTTGCAGATCACTTATCCAGATTGAGAGTGGAAGATGAGGTTCCAATTGATGATAGCCTCCCTGAGGAACATATCTATGCTATTAGCACTAGAGTGGATGAGAACCCTTCTACCTCTAAAATCTCTAAATCTGCAGTAATTACTCCTTGGTTTCATGATTTTGCTAATTATCTTGATGATAATGTTGAACTACAGGACTTAACAGGTTACCGAAAGAATAAGTTCTTAAGGAATGTCAGACATTATTACTGGGACGAGCCTTACCTTTACAAGCTGTGTTCAGATGGAATGTTCTGGAGATTTCTGTCTGAGGAGGAGATTCAAAATGTTATACCATTTCCATGGTTCCGATTATGCTGGTCACTTTTCTACATTCAAGATTGTTTCTAAGGTGCTTCATGCAGGTTTCTGGTGGCCTACAATGTTCAAGGATGCTCATGCTTACATCTCTTGCTGTGATTCATGCCAAAGACAGAGAAACATATCAAACGCAATAAGATGCCTCAGAACTTCATCTTAGAAGTAGAGGTTTTTGATGTGTAGGGGATTGACTTCATGGGTCCTTTCCCTATGTGTCATAAGAATCTCTATATCCTTGTTTCTGTTGATTATGTTTCTAAGTGGGTTGAAGCAATTGCTAGCCCCACTAAAGATTCTAAGGTTGTGCTAACGATGTTTAAATCTGTGATTTTTCCCAGGTTTGGAGTATCTAAAATAGTCATCAGTGATGGATGCTCTCATTTCATCAATAGAGTCTTTGATGGTTTACTAAAGAAGCACGGAGTCAAACATAATGTGGCTACACCGTATCATCCTCAAACTAGTTGTTAGGTTGAAGTTTCTAACAGAGAGATCAAAGCCATCTTGTAGAAAAAAAATGAATGGATCTCGAAAGGATTGGTCTTTGAAGCTAGATGATGCTCTTTGGGCTTATAGAACAGCATTCAAGACACCTTTAGGTACTACTCCGTTCAATCTAGTTTATGGAAAAGCTTTTTATCTACATGTAGAACTGGAGCATAAAGCTGTTTGGGCTGTCAAGTTGCTAAACTTTGACATGAAGACCGCAGAAGAAAGACTTCTAATTCAACTCCATGAGTTAGAAGAAGTTCGACACATAGCCTATGAGAACTCAAGGATTTACAAAGAAAGGACCAAAGCTTCTCATGATAAGAAGATCATTCCACGAGATTTTCAACCAGGTGATCAGGTGTTGCTCTATAACTCTCGCCTGAAGCTGTTCCCTGGTAAGTTGAAATCTAGATGGTCCGGACCGTTTACAGTCAAGGAAGTGAGACTCTATGGTGCGGTTGTTCTATTCAATCGCCAGGGTGGGGAGTTCGTTGTGAACGGTCAAAGGATGAAACCTTATCTAGCTACTTCAGAGCTTTCAGAGGTAACTGACATACCTCTTGCTGAACCTACCTCTAATTAGAGGTAAGTACCGTCAAGCTATTGACGTTAAACAAGCGCTGAATGGGAGGCAACATACTCTTTTTGGTGTTTTTGTTTAATGACTTATTAGATTCAGTCAGTCCCATTATTAGTTACTAACCTACTAACTTTTATTTTTGAGTTCTACGAGATTCAGGAAAACCACATGTATCTTAACTATTTCGAAGTGATGAACTTTTGATCTGACGAATCTGCCCGATCGAGCAAGTGAGGGCACTTCTCCCTAGAAAAATTACATTCGTCATATTGATCGGCAAATGGACAGATAGATCGGGGGCAAAAGGTTAAGAAAGTTTAGTCCAAACAATCTGCCCGATCGGGCAACAGAAGTGCATGATCGGGCACTTCTCCCTGGAAAATTTGAACACATTAGATCGATCGGGCAAGATGGTAGAGCGACCGGGCAGGATCTTGGAAGTTTTGGTCTGAGAAAAGGGATCGATAGGGCACATGTGGTGCCCGTTCAGGGAAATGTCCCATGTATTTTTCATCTTATTTGCCCGATCGGGCAACACCTATGCTCGATCGGGCATTTCTCCAAGTAACCGAAATCTACTTAATTTAAACCGGATTTTTTCGATCTAAACCGGATTTCCTGGACTTAAACCGATTATTCCCCTTTTTTCTTCCCCATTTCGTAAAACCCAACCCTAAAATCACCATTGTTCTATCTCCAAAATCTCCAAACTTTCACATTCTTCCAACTCATTCTCACTCGATTTCCATGCGTTTTCAACGTTTTTGGACTCTATTCCACAAGATTTTTTGCGCTTAATCCGATTCTAGCCTCCTTTTCTCGATTCATCAAGTTATTGTTGAGATTTCTCCCCTTTTCATTACGAAAATTAGGGTTTGATTTGGGTATTTTGGAATATTACGATTTTCGGATTGGAATTGATACCTAGGGTGCCTTACTACTCTCTTTGATGCTTATTTGAATGATGCATGTTGACTTGTTGAGTATGGGTTGTGATTTTATAGGTTTTTCATTTGGGTGATTGGGGTTTGGGTTGAAATTTGGATATTGTTGATTGTTTGTGCTCATTTGACATCTAAGATTGGATTGAGATTGATGGTTATTGATAGTTGATGTGGTTTCCGGTTCTTTGATTTAAAATTTTGATTATTAAGTATGAAGTCAATTGCATGTGGTTCTTTGATGGTTCTCTTCTTGATTTCTTGTTAAGTTCACTTAACATTGCTTAAAATCATTGCTCACCATTGCCTTAGTCTCTTGATAGATTGTTTAAGATTGATTTTTGATTCATATCTTGGATCATCCCTCTTTGAAGCATCTTGATTCTTGCTAGTTGTAACTAGTCATTGCTCGATCATTTGCTAATTGCTTCTTTATATTCTTGGTTTCTATGTCAGTCATTCTTGTTAATTGTTGTTAGCATTCCTCAAGTTATTGACAAACCATTGCTTTATGTGTTATGATTTTCTTGGAAACTCATTTCTTCTTTTCAGTCCTTTCATTTCAGGAACATGGGACGCGCACGTGATTCCGACCCTACCGCACCACTAGCTGCCAAGAAGACTAAGCCTACAACCATTGAGAAAGGAAAGGGTATTGCTTCAAGTAGCAACCCGGCCATTGATCCCACTCTCATGAACCTTCCTTGGCCAAGGGAAGCAGAGTTACCTTTCCGAAACACTCTCGATTTCACCGTTTTCGAGCTCCTGAAACACAAATCTTGGAAGACTAAGAAGATCAAAGACAAGTGGGACAAGTTCGATATCATGTTCTACAACGTTTTCATCTAGATCAAGTTCGAGCCTTCTTGATTTGCCGAACGGAATGTACTACTGCATCTTGGGGTTCTTCCAGATATCGAAGCCATGTTTGCCACCATAGGATTTAGAGATTTTGCTTTCCGCTCTTACCCGTTGTACAAGGAGCTTGCCAAGCAAGTTCTTGCTTCTTTTCATATTGTGAGTTCTTATTGCGCGGATCCTAAGGATCCTGCTATCTCTGAGACCGAGGTGCAATTCTTTTGTTTGGGACGTCTCTACAAGATTCCCATGATTGAGTTTGGGCCTATCTTTGGTTTTGAGCGCCACAGAGACCATTCCAAGATACCCACGTTTCGCAGCCCTCATGATCTTTGGGGTATCATTGCCCGTGGTTGATTTGAGTCCAAGAATGCAAATATGACCTTAGTCTGTAACTTAACCTTGCGTCTATTCGGTAAGATTCTCAGCGTGGTCTTCTATGGAAAGGAAGAATCCGGTTCCCTTAGGAACCAAGAGTTGGAATTCGTTCATTATGCCATCAGCCGTTTCACCTTGGAGCATTAAGAGACTGATCAGGACTGCCACACCCACGATGCCAACCTTGGTTGGTTATTCGCTCAGGTTCTGGACGAGAGGAAGTTTGTAGCATGGAAGAACCCGACAAGGAAGGAGTATCTGGGTAGTTTGATTACCCCACTATTACCACATGTTGGGATTCCGCTTCAGTTTTTTCAGAAGTAGCCAGGTTTTAACTGGGTTGATGAGAAATACATTGCTAGCACCAAGTGGTTCGCTTCGTTTAGGAACTATCTCTTTGAGAACACGGTAGGGCATATTTGTGAGATTTGTTTGCCAAACCCTGAATTGACAAGCATCACTTCGTTTGCCAACGTTCAGTTCTTACCGGATGTTGAGCATCTAGTCCACGAACCCGCTGCCGTTTCAAGAGCTCTCGGAAAACATCTCAACCAGAGACGTCGCCGAGCCCCGAGTGATGATGATGACGAATTTCCCGACATAGAGAAGATTCCTGACTATATCCTTCCATCGGTTCGGGATGATATGACTCAAGATGAGAAGATTGCATGGCTTATGGATTCACAGCAGCAGAACAACAAGCCAATGCAGGACAACAACAGTCTGATGTGGCGGATTTTAAGGACTATTTCTGGGTGTTTCTGACCACTGAGGCGACACACTGATGATGAGCATGAGCATAGGGAGCATGAGGAGCATGAGGAGGATGCGGTGCAGCACGATGTAGCTGAGGGATCTGGTGACCATTCTTCTTGAGAGATTATCTGAGCTTCATTTGTAGTATTTTCTTTTCACTTTTGAACTCATGTCTTTTTGTATTTTATTGTTTTGATACTTATTTATTTTCTATTTTGTCCTTCTCCTTGATTTATTTTCACACCGGGATGGTATGAAGTAAGTCTGGGGGAGGGAGTATGTACTAACGTGAATTTAACTTGACTTTTGGTATTTTGTCAGAAATGATTAAATTTTTCGAAATTTTCATTTTGAATTTGCTAGTCATTTAGAGTCGAATGAACCATGATCGAAATCGATGATGATAATTAACCAAGTGTGGGTATGGTTTTCGATCTTTCTGGATTACTAACTTCGACTAATTATTTAGATTAGGATTGGAACCCCATTACTGATTGCTTGTTTTTGAAAGTTCTAGTCTTTAAGGTTATTGATGATTTGATGCTAACTCTGCCATGATAGGACTTAATATGAATTTGAAATATTATTTTCTATGGTGTTGATTTACTTTGAGAATTAGGTACTTTTCTCTTCAATGTTCTGTAAAGCCGACAAGTTCTTCCAGCACGGCCCGGGTCCTTTCTCTCTCTCCCTTCAGAAAAGTAAAAAAAAACTTGTTTAGTAAAATTTTTAAAAGCGTGACCTAGAAGTCCGTAGTCATTCGCGGGGCTGCTTAGTGGTGGTGAACAGTCCAGTCTATGTATTTCTTTGAGATTGGTGTCTTTTGAGATTTGAAACTGTGCTTATGGTTGTTGAGGTTTTGTGAGTTTCTGTGTGGTCCGTTTCAAACCTCTTCTACGGATTGGATTTTGCTTTACTTGAGGACAATCAAAGATCTAAGTCTGGGGGAGTTGATATTACTCGGTTTTAATACATAATAGTGGGCATTTATGTCTGTTATTCTGCATTATTCCGAGTGTTTTCCTGGCAAACTTGGTATATTTTCAAGATTTTAGGTGTTTGGGTCGTTTTGGAGCTTAAAGAAGTATTTCAAGACATTTCAGAGCATTTCAGAAGTTTTGGAATATTGTCTAAGTGAAGAGATGAAGTGCACGATCAGGCAACACATGTGCCCGATCGGGAAAATGTTCCTGGAAAGTTTCGTATAAATCGATCGATCGAGCAGACGAGGAAGGATTGGGCAACTATGCAATATGCCCGATCGGGCAGATCGAGATCGATCGGGCAGATGCCCCGAGAAAAATCTAAATTTTCCAATTTTTTCACTTAAGTCCTCAAATCCTGTCCCAACTTCCATATTTTTATTATTTTACTTTTTAGAACTATAAAAGCCTTTTGGCTTAGGTTTTGTTAGACACTTTTACTTTTGCAAATTTTGAGAGCTTTTACTAGGAGAAGAATTCATGAACCTTGTATCTTGGAGAAGAAATTCTAAACCCAATTTTTAATATATCTATTTTCTTCATTTTAATTATGTGTTCTAATCTGACATTGAATTGTGTTTGCTTTGCTATGTCTGAGTAATTCATTAGTTATGTTTTAGGGTTTCCTAGGGAAACCAGGTTTGAATGTTAGGGTTAATGTGTAGGATTGAATTTTATAGGTTTTTAGTCTAAATTCGTTCTTAATGCATGAATTAGTTTGATCACCTAGTTCATGATTATAGGTTGATAAATACAAAGGGATTTGATTTAGAAACCTGACCTAATTTAAATGAATAAGTCTTTTTACTTGCGAGAGTATTGTTTTAAATGCTTATGAATAATTATATCTCGTTGTAATGCATGATCGAATTTCTTAAAAGATGGTGGGAGTTTGTCTTTGGCAATTCGAGCATATGGTTTAATACTCTAGGAGGAGATTATTCTTTATTCGTTTTTTCATGTTGAGAACTATTTTCAATCCCAATCATGTATGTTAACTAGACTTTAAACCTGAATACCTATGGATTTCCCTAATGCCTAGCGTTTTTATATTATAGTTTTTAAACACTTTTTATTTGCCGTTTTGAATTTGTTACAACAATCTTTTAATTATTCGGCTTTAGTACCCTACATACCTATGCTTGCTACTTTCTGGTATATGTGGATTCGATACCCATGCTTGCTACATTAACTGTTCTCTGCAGTACTAGTTTGGGATTAAATTCTTAACCTATCACTTAGTACTCTACATACCTACATCAAGGATCATTGTGATCAAAGAGGTAAAAGCGGAGCAGGCCTCTTAAACCGAATCTGAAGACTCTAATGTTAAAGTCATGAGCAATGAATCTCAGGTTCCACTCAAAGGTTCCACTCCAAGAATAAAGAAAAGAGGAAAGATAAACTTACAGAAGATCGATGAGAATGCTGAGTTGGATCTAGATGATCAAGGAAAAGAAAAGGGTGCACCAAAACTGGTTTCAAAAGACAAGGGTAAAGGTGAAGGGAGTTTGAAAGAAGGCATGAAGAGAACTCACATGACTTTGATTCCCAAGTTAATGGGTGAGAAATGGGTTGAGTATAGAGTGAAGAATAAAGGTTTTACAAAATCTTTCTCTAAGGTTAAGATTCTTTTTGTTCAAGGTCTTAAAAACAAAGGAAGGGATTTTAAGAAGGAATCAATGAATAAGATGCTGAAGCTGCAGATATCGGAAAAGAATGGTAGAACTATTGCCTCTGTTCGAGCTGAACTAGATTCAGCATAGAAGGTACATGGATTTATCAATAGACGTTAAAGAAATCACTGAGTGGGAGGCAACCCACTAATTTGATTTTTCTTCTTTGGTTTTTGTTTAAAGTCGGTCCTAATTAGTTAACTAATCTATTAATTTTTTGTTTTGAGTTTAAGAGATGTTTCGGGAAAATTCAAAATTTTAGGTCGGACATACCGATCGATCGATCCATGCCCATGAAGTTTTCATTACGTTGTCAGAGATCGATCGATCCATCGTACAAAAATAATTCAGCCGATCTTTGTTCCAGGTAAGTACTGAAATTCTTTTAAACTATTCATTTTTTCCTATTTATTTTATGGTTATTTTTCCTTCTCTTGGGTTCATTTCACACCCGGACGGTGTAAGTTAAGTATGGGGGAGAGAGTATAGTTATTAATCATATTTTATGTCTTTTTGATGTTTCATCAGTTTGGTGAAAATTTTCAAAAAATTTTGGTTTTTAATTTGTCGTGTCAAGTCGAGTCGAAGGGACAATGATCATAATCTATGATGATAACCAACCTAGTGTGAGAATAGTATTGATCTTTTTAGATTACTGGCTTAGATTAAACTGATATGTTTAAGATTAGAACCCCATTGCTGATTGTTTTGTTTCTGAAAGTCTGGATCTTTTGGATTGTTGATGATTTGATGCTAGCTCTGCCATGATAGGATTTAATATTGAACTTAATTTCTCTTGCTTATGGTGGTAAGATACTTTGAAACCTAAGTGCCTTGCTCTTCAGCGTTCTGTAAAACTGATAAGTCCTTTCTCTCCCTACCTTATGGAAGTTGATCAACATTTCGAGATGTTTCTATGAATGAAATGGGCTGAGATTTTAACTCAAACTGGCCATGTGAGTTATGACGATTTTACTGAAGATTGGTTAAGCTATCTCGTAGAAGAACCATGTTCAACACGTGATTGAGGAGATCGATCGATCTACACTTGGATCGATCGATCCTGAAGACTACCAAATTTCCGTAAGTTTGGATCGATCAGTCCACACTTGGATCAATCGATACGAATGCTCGAGAATTATTAAAGAATGCCAAAAAGACGTTTCAGTCCTCAAAACTTATCATAGCTTTTTATTATTAGTTTTCATTCTCTTTTGAATTCTATATAAGTGAGAAGCTTAGGTTTATTTTGGAGAGAGACCAGATATACAACATAGAATTCACAACATAATTCATTATTTTGAAAGCTTTTCTGAGAGAGACGAATCCTGACACTTGTATTTTGGAGAAGAATTCTGAACTCTTTATTTACTTTAATTAAATTTTGGTTTTTGAATATGCTTTCTCTATTAATGAGTGTTGATTTCTTGGCTATGTATGAGTAGTCTCTTTGTTAGGTTTTAGGGTTTTCCCAGGGAAAATAGGTTTTGATGGTTAGGGTTTGACTTTAATTGATTCAATTTGTTAGGTTCTTAGTCTAGATTTGTTAGCATTGCTTGAATTAGCTTGATCACCTAGTTTATGATTTTAGGTTAATAAATACAAAGAGATTTGGTTTATTTAATCTGACCTAGTCTAGATGAATAAGTATCTTTCCTTGCAAGAGTATTGTCTTAGAATGCTTATGAACATATCGAATCTGTAAACTTTGCATGATTTAATTATCCGATTTAGAGATCTAAGATTTCGGGAGAAGGTTAGTCTTTATTTCTAGACATTCTATCATAGGGATCTAATACTTCGGGAGGAGATTAGTCTATTGTTATCTTTTGAGTTGAGAACTATTTTCATTACTAATCTTGCTTCTCAACCTGAACCTCAAACTTGAATACCTGTGGAACTTCCCTATCGCCTAGCGTTTTATTCTATTGGTTTACATTCACTTTTTAATCATTCGCTTTACTTTTAAATCGTTTTATAAACGTTCCCTCTTTGATCTTGTCTTAGATAGAATCGATTTTTAACTGAGAGTCGTATAGCCTGGATCATTCACCCTACCATGTTCAGTGGGATCATTGACCTTCGACCTAGGACCTTCCATCAACTTGATGCCTCTCTCTATTGCCAAGAAGATGGGGGTTCAATCAGTATTAAGCCTCCAACATATCCCTGATTTTAGCTGATAGATCCATCAAGAACCCTGATAGGCTCAGAATTTTAATCATATATCTACACTGCAGAGAACAGATCTTTGTAGTATAGTAAAAGGTCAATTCCACAGAGAGCGGACAGTACGAATTTCAGTTAAATCTTGATTCTAGCTAAGACAGATTAAAAGGGTGTTCGTAGCAAAGTTAAAAGCATAAATTAAAAGAGGATGTAGAACAATAAACTAAAGCGTCAGGCATTAGGGAATTCCACATGTATTCAGGTTTGAAGCTCAGGTTAACATGCATGATTTATTTTAAAAATATTTCTCAACTCAAAAGACAATAATAGACTAATCTTTTCCCGAAGTATTAGATCCCTACAATCGAATTATTAAATAAAAACTCCTGCCGTATTTAATATCAGTGAACTAAATGACCAGTTTAATTCAAGCATTAAAAATAAATCTAGACTAAGAATCTAACAATTCAATCCTTTATGTTAAACCCTAACTATCAAATCATGTTTTCCCTGAGAAACCCTATAACCCAACAAGTGAACTACTCAAATATAGAAAAGTTAACACAAATCATAATCAGAGAAGAACACATTCATAAACCAAATCAGTATATTAAAAAGAAAAGAGTTCATAATTCCTCTCCGAAAGGTTGGAATCGGTATCTCTGTAAAAACTCTCAAGAAATAAAATTAAGCCATGTCTAAAATAAACCATAGCCTAAAGCTTTTATAGTGCTAAAAAACAAGGAAAAATAAAATAAAACCAATAAGGAAAAATCTTGATGAGTCTTGAGGGCAAAAGTGTAATTTTGGATTACTTTTAGTGATTCTCGGGTGCACGGATTGATTGATCCGTCTATATTCGGTCAATCTCTTTTTACATAAGTTTTTGCACATGCTTCTTCTGCGAGACAGCTTGACCAGTTTTCAGTATAACCGCCATAACTTTTGATTGCTCCAATGGATTGACCTCAAACCACTTCCTTATGAAAGCTAACTCACGTTACTATATTGCGTCTAACGTTCAGCTCAATCCATCCATGGGAACATCTTCAAGCATTGGTAAACTTTTGACCCTTATGTCGGATTCCGCATCTCCATATGCCAATTTGCATCCATTTTGTGCACAAAATCAATCTTTTTGCTCCAGAACGTCCCAAACACCTAAAATCCTGAAAATATGCCAAAACTACAAGGAAAACACTCGGATAATTCCAAATAGAAAGTATAAATACCCACTAAAAAGCACTAAAATCGAGTGATATCAAACACTCATGGACTTTTGGAGAACTTGTCCATCAAGATTGGGAATGTAGAGATACCCACAGACTTTATGGTGTTGGATATGGACAAGGAACCAAAAGATGCACTGATCCTGGAAAGACCATTCTTCTATATTTGGAGTTGTTATCAACGTTAAGGAAGACAATATCATGTTGAACATAGGGAGTGGTCCAAAGATGATCTTCAACATCAATGACAAGACAAAGAAGCCTACAATCCAAGGTCAGCTATTCTCTATCAAGGAGATGAATGAGGACAATCACGAGGACATGTACTCAAGCAGTGATTAAGGATTATGAGCTTGAGCACCAGCTTGAGCACATCTCACCTCAGAAGCCCACTTCAAGCACAACCTACTCTGAAAACGGTTTTGATGTTCAAACCCCAACAACAGACCTCAAGAGGGGTGATCAAGTGTTTCTACTCAACCCAATGCTCAAGCACTATGCTAGGGATGTACACCACAAACTCCTCAGGAACTTTATAATCAAGGAAATCCTACCTGATGGAGCAATCGTGCTTGCTGTGGAACCTAATAAGGGGTTGAAAGAGAAGAACCAAACCAACCCAAACAATGGTGGTTGGATACGTCCAGGAAGAAAACATGGTGAAATGACCTCGGTTCTCCTTGGGGAACCGTCTCATGGTCAATAAAATTAAAACAGGAAGTCAAGCTTAGTGACTTTAAACAAGCTCACTTTGGAGGAAGTCTCATGTTTATCCTTGTACATATTAAGTCTTTAGATTTATGTTTAAGTCCTCCTTTTGACGCATTTAAGTTTTAGTTTGGTTTTGTTGCTTTAGGTACTTCGGAGTCGCACCAACACCCTTTCATCGAGCGACAAAGGCGTCTTGATCGAGCCACGAAAATGATGGGTCGAGCAATGGAAATGTCTTCATCGAGCCGAACGTAGTGTGATCAAGCCGCACCAAAATGACACCGAGCAGGGATGATCACATTAGGCATTCAACACCCGAGACCCAACAACTCAATAAAAGGAGCTCGATCAGCCGCCTTCTTCAACTCAACCTGAAAACAATACCACTCTAAACCCTTTTCATTGTATATACCATAGCATATTTCTTTGTTGTTGCTGCGTTTTGCTCCTAAACCCTTCTTCAAACTTTTATTACACAAGGGACTGTGAAATTTAAGTTTATGGGAGACATAGGAGGTACTGACCATGTTTACTTGTTTTCTTATTTCAATTTTGCATCTAAGGCATACAAAAACAAAAAAATTGAATTTTTTTCGAAAATCGTTTTCAAAAACAGAGTGTTCATGTAGTTCCATTTAGGTTGTCTGCACTTGTATAGGAAACTAAGACCTTGTAAGTATGTTGTTTCTTATATAGTATCAGTGCCCTGGTTATTAGTTGTCTAATGCATCCTGATTTAGTCTGAAGTAAAATTGCACCATGCTTGGAATGTGAATTTGGATGATCCTTTGTCTTCTGAAGCGTAGTGTGATATGAAGTTTGCCCATCTCTATTAGAACTTAAAACTGACGTTTAATTTTCATGTTTTCGTGCTGATTTGAACTCATGGATGGTATATACATATTTGGATTATCTTCTACCATTTCACCACTCTTGTTAGCCCAAATAGACTTCCTACCCTTGAACCTTGCCTCCTTTAAAACCATGAATTTATTAACGAGTGTCAGGTTTTTTATGGAATGAGAGATAGGTCTAGAATTTAATCCTAAACTATTACTGCAGAGAACATTTCAATGTAGCATAGTAAAGGGTATCGAATCCACATAGACCAGAATAGTACACATTCAGTTTCGGTTTCAAATCTAGCTAAAGCGAGAATAATGAGATTGATATTCATCAAACCGGTAAATTAAAACGTTTTAAAACTTATAAAATAAAAGCGTCATGCATCAGGGAAACCACAGGTAATCAGGATTGAAAGTCAATTTATCATGCAAGGATTTTCTTTGAAAATAGTTCTCAACATGAAAGACAGATATGGAATAATCTCCTCTCAGAGTACTAAACCCTATGCTCAAAGTATCAGAGACAAACTCTCGCCGTATTTTAAATAATAGATCATGCATAATAGTTCAGATTCAATTGTTCATAAGCAATCAAGACAATACTCTCGCAAGCAAAATCACTTATTCATCTAGACTAGATCCAACTTCTAAACCAAATCTCTTTGTGCTTATCAGCCTAATATCAATGAACAAGTTAGCTACTCTAATTCATGCATCAATAACAAATCTAGACTAAGAACCTAACAGTTATTATCCCCTCATGACAAATCTAACAATCAAACCCTTATTTCTCTGGGAAACCCTAAAACCTCACTATGGAACTACTCAGACATTGACATGCAGTCACTAATCAAAATCATTATAGAACACATAGTAAAACAAACAGAGATATTATAAAAAGGTTCAGAAATCTTCTCCAGATACAAGGTTGAATCTCCTCTCCCTCAGTAATTCTCTTAGAAAATAAAATAAAGCTTAAGTTCTAAAGGCCTAAAACACAATGTATTTATAGGCTAAAAAAATAAAATAATAAATATGGAAAACTTGGATAGGATTGAGGACTTGATTGCAAATTTGGAAAACTTCTTTTTCTTCTCGGGAAATGTGCTCAATCGGGCATGTGGTTTCCCGATCGAGCATTTCAATAAATGGCCCGATCCTTTCTTCTTTGCCCGATCGATCTTGATCTCCGTATTTTTCCAGGAGCATTTGCCCGATCGAACAACTATGTTGCCCGATCGTGCACTCATAAAGGCTTTGTCGATCGATCCAATGCTTGCTCGATTGAGCACTTCTGACTTTAATTTTTGAAATCTTCTAAAAACTCTTGAAATCTCCTGAAATGCATCGTTTTGCTCCGACTCGACCCAAACACCTAAAATACTGAAAATATATCAAATATGCAATGAAAACACTCGGAATAATGCATAATAGCAAACATAAATGCCCACTATTATGCATCAAAACCGAGTAATATCAACTCCCCCAGACTTAGATCTTTGCTTGTCCTCAAGTAAAGCAAGATTCAATTTAGAGAATAGGTTTAAAATGGACCACACGGAAACTCACAAAATCTCAAAAACCATAAGCATAGTTTCGAATACAAACCTGTTTCATACTCTAAATCCTAAATCAATCAAGTATCAAATCATATCAACCAGCTCTTTAATATTCAGTTAAGTTCATATTCATGCATTCTCACCTATGGTATATCAATCAATTTACTCAAGTACCTCTTCTATCGAAATGCTCATACCAAACAGAGCATCAACTGACTTCTGGTCTTGATCATTTTTCCCCTTTCCCACTTTTTTTCTTTTTCTAAAGATTCACACTTTTCTACGTTTTTCTTTTCTTTCTTTTTTTTTTATTCTTTTCATGTTCGCACTTTTATGCGTTTTCATGATTCTAACTGCTTTCAGTAGCCCGGCAATGATTATGGACTTCTAGATCACTCTTTCAACACTTTTTACCGGTTTTTATATTTTTTTGAAGGGAGAGAGAGAAAGGACCCGGACCGTACTGAAAGAACTTGTAGGCTTTACAAAACACTCAAGAGCAAAGTACCTAATTCTTAAAGTAAATCAACACTATAAGCAAGAATAATTTAGATGTAATTTAAGTCCTATCATGGCAGAGCTAGCATCAATTCATCAATAACTCAAAAGTCCAGAAATTTTAGAAACAAATCAATCAATAATGGGGTTCTAATCCTAATCTCAACAATTAATCTAAGTCAGTAATCTAGAGAAAGTGAAAACCATACCCTCACTTGGTTATTTATTATCATTGATTCTGATCATGGTTCCTTCGATTCAATAGACTCGTCTACTTTAAAACAATTTTTTTGAAAAATTTCATCAAAAAAAATAAGGTAAAGAAACAACCAGAATCAATAGAAAAATCTATAATGGATGAAAGTAAACAATACTACATAAGAGTTCAAGGGAAGAAGATTTACTAAAGGTGAATTGCTCCCAAATATGTTCTGAACTCCTATGCCTCATTCTTTATGCCTACAAAAAGAAAAAAAAAAACACTCAAGAGAAGTGTAAGTAATGGTTGAACTACGATTTGAGCAATGCTAGCTTAAGAACTAACAAGAATCAGTTGTAAGAGAAACCATTAAGGCATTATGATCGAGCAATACTAATCAAAAATCAGCAAGAAAAATATAATAGAGGCATCATTCAGAACAGTTAACAACAATCAATCATGTATCTCACAATCAATTGGTAAGTAAAGGGCAATGATCAAACAATATCAATTATAATTAGCAAGAATCAAGAACTACTTAATAAGAAAAACCAATCAATCATGAATCTAAAATCACCTCAAGTCAAAACACAAGAACGATGGTGAATGGTAAGCAATGATCTAAGAAATACTAATCGAGATTAGCAAGAATCAAGAGAGAAATCATTCTAACAACCAACAGTTTAAGTGAAAAAGATAAGTAATTATAATAGAAGAGATAACTCGGAATGTCATGAATAAACTTTCACCAGTAAAAACCTGAAACACTTTAAACTCAAATCTAAACATAAGTAGATTAGGATTGACTCAAAATATAAAAACAAATAAATAGACTCTAAAAATAGTGGGTTGCCTCCCACTCAACGTTTTGTTTAACGTCACTTAGCTTGACGGTACTTACCTCTAAGTAGGAATGGAATCAACATCCAGCGATGTTCCATAACAAGCTCATAATCCAGACATCTTCAGCGTTAGAACCTTCCCCATCACATCCTTTGCCATATCAATCCCTTTTGCTTTGAACTCAGGGGTGAGTAAAACTTTAAACTTCTAGAATGGTTTTGAAAACCCTTTGATTTTCACCTTATACTCAATGGTATCCCCGACTATTGCTTGAGGGATCAGAATTACTTGAGATTCCTTTTTTATCTGCTTTGGTTTCACTTTCACCTTCTCTTTAACCTTAGGATTCCCACTCCTTGTTGAGATTGGAGGCTCTTTGTGTGAGACTTCAGCAACTACACACTTAGGATCCAGTTCGATATGAATTTTGTTCTTTATCTCTACCTCTTTCACCATAGTTAGCCTAATGATCCCTTTTGAAGGAATCGCTGGATAGAAAACTCATTTCTTGATATTTTTCAGAGATATTCGCCGATTGGGTAAATCAATAACAGCTCCTACGGTTGCAAGAAAGGGTCTTCCAAGAATCAAGGGTTCATGTGAATCCTCATTCGTCGCCAAGATGTAGAAATCAACAAAGACGAGGCAATTACCAACTTGTACCAAGAGGTCCGGGATAAAACCACTATAAGAGACAGTAGAATCATTACAAGTGTGAAAGTCATATGAGATGGTTGGATACCTGATAGTCCCAACTAGTTTGCAACAATCATTGATATGACGCTCACATTAGCTGCAGTATCACAAAGAGAATCTATGAATTCCACTCCATTGATCGAACAAGGAACTAATAATTCCCTTGGATCTTGTACCTTATGAAGCTTCCAAAGTGGATTAGGTGGCTTTCCATTCTTCTCATCAACTTTAAACTCTGATATAGGCTTTGTAGAAGGCACTGGATAAGGAATTTTGGGCTTATAAGAGACTTCATAAATTTTTGGTTCTAGGAGGTTCTGCTCGATCGAGCAAGTGTTGCCCGATTGGGAAAAATTCTCTGATTTTGGTCCGATGAAACTGCTTGATCGGGCACAAGGTATGCTTGCTCGAGCATATGTCCCTAAAAATTCTTCATGCGTTTGCTCGATCGGGCTGTGGATGCCCGATCGATATGTTCCTCCATAAGCGATTTTCCCAATTGGGCAAAGGGTGCTCGATCAGGCAGATCTCTTAGCATCAATTTCCAAATCTTCAAAATATGCATCTTCTTCCAAACCAAAGTCTTGCAATACCCCTTTGGATTTTCCTCAGCTTTCCCAGGAAAGACACCAGCTTTTCATTTCACAGCTTAAGAAGTTTGAGCAACTTGCACATCTAAATGCTTCACGTGAGTGGATAATGCTTCTCTTCTCCTTGGATTAATGTTTGGAACTGTTGTTGTCCTTCCAACAGTTTCTTAAACATCATCTCAGCTGAACTACTTGGTTGAGGTTGAGCTTGTTGGAATACAGGCTGAGAGGTTTGTGGTAAACCGCCTGAATAAGAATTCTGCACAAAGGGTTTCTGTTGTTGTGGATAATGTTGATCTTGGGGGTTCTCAACATTGGTATTTCTCCAAGATAAGTTGGAATGAGTCTTGTTAAAGCTTTGATTATACCCTTGATTGTACACCCTTTGACCTTGAGCATTGATGTAACTCACTTCCTTCTCAACTCCACCAGTATTCTGTTCTTGAACTGCAAAGCAATCAACTTCAGAATCGTCTATAACACTAACATGTTTCTGATTTTGACCTTTTAGAAGCTGATTGATTAGTCCTTTCATCTCTGAGAATTCTCCTTTCATCTCTGAGAGTTCCGAGTTAGCAGCTAATACCGGAACTTTAGTTTGGCGACCAAACTATGGACAATGATTGCTATTACTAGCTGCCATATTCTCTATTAAACGATATGCATTAGGTACATTTATGCAAAAAGTCTCCATCTCTTGCTGTATCTAAGGAAAACTGATATTTCTGTTCAATTCCTCTATAAAAGGTATTGAGGAGACTTACATCTAAGAAACCGTGATGTGGATAATCGCAAAATAGCTCTTTGAATCGTTCCCAAGATTCATAGAATGATTCCACGGGAGTTTGGGAAAAAGCAAAGATCTTGTTCCTTAAGCTATTAGTCCTAGTTGTAGTGAAGAACTTGTTTATAAATCTTGCTTTGCAATTAGCCTAGGTTACTATAGATCGTGTAGGTAGAGACTTTAGCCAGTGAAGTGCTCTTTCAGCTAAAGAATGGCGGAACAAACTGCAGTGCATAAAATCGCTAGTTACTCCATTGAGTTTGATAGTGCTGTAGATGTCCTCAAAAGCATCAATATGATCCATTGGGTGCTCACTTAGTAGACCACTGAACAGATGGTTACGGATCATCTGAACTAGCTGGATAGGGAATTGGTATTCCCTTCGCCGAGGTTGAGGGGGCTGGATGGGATTCCTGTTAGCATAGTATGCTTATGGATTGTTGTAGGAACCAACTAGAGGTGGGTTCTGAGCATTGAGCATGTGAACTATCTCCGGATCTACATACAAGACAAAGTTTCTTGCATCTATGTTCTAAGCGTTCTGAGGATTGAGATTTTCCAGTGGAGCTTGGTTATTATTTTCTCCTTGTTGGCCTGGTGGCACTTGATTGCTATTACCACCACCTTTCGCTTGGGTAATTAGTTGATTAAGTACAAGAACAGGTGGATCGATTTGACCTTGGGGTCCGCCCGGAATGATATGATAAACGTTCTCAACCATTATATTGGATGAGGTTGCGTCTTTCTTAGCTTTCCGGTTTGAGCGTTCTATCCCCACAAGTTTCGAGTTAATGGGCTTAGCAATTCAGAAGATTTTTCAGATCTTCTGATCATACACCTGTAAAACACAAACATGTAGAAAAGAACGAGATGAGTACTGAAAATAAAAAAAGAAAAAAAAACTTTAGACGAGATTCTAATAAGAAAGTAGAAAGGCACTATTGGTCCCCGGCCACGGTGCCAAAATTCTGATAGGTCTAGAATTTAATCCTAAACTATTACTACAGAGAACAGTTCAATGTAGCATAGCAAAGGGTATTGAATCCACAGAGACCAGAATAGTACACATTCAGTTTCAGTTTCAAATCTAGTTAAAGCGAGAATAATGAGATTGATATTGATCAAAACGGTAAATTAAAACGGTTTAAAACTTCTAAAATAAAAGCGTCAAGCATCAGGGAAACCACCAGTAATCAAGATTGAAAGTCAATTTATCATGCAAGGATTTTCTTTGAAAATAGTTATCAACATGAAAGACAGATATGGAATAATCTCCTCTCAGAGTACTAAACCCTATGCTCAAATTATCAGAGACAAACTCTCGCTGTCTTTTAAATAATAGATCATGCATTACAGTTCAGATTCAATTGATCATAAGCAATCAAGAAAATACTCTCATGTTGATACCAGGTGTAGCACCTACCCTAAAAGCCCATTTCGACTCAAAGCCCAGCTGGACGCCGATGTGACGAGGAGAAAGGGCCCAGGAAGATGAGACCTAGATGGGCCGACCTGGCGAGCTGGGCCGTCCAGCTCGTGGCCCATTAGGGTTAATTGATGTAATTAGGGTTTTGAGCTTGTATTTTTTACTATAAATACTCATGTAATCACTCCTTAATGATGGAGGAAATTCTTCTGAGCTTTTACCCACATAATCTAAGACCTAAACCTAATTATTAAGTCTTGATTCAACAGTTGGCGCCGTTTGTGGGGACTACTGCTAGAAGAAGTTCGTAATTTATCTTTGCAGGAAATGAGAAACAACCAGCAATGACCACGGGATTGACTGACAAAACGCAGGACAGATCTATCGTCGACCTGACGAACAAAGACGACTGCACCGAGAAGACGACGACTGAAGAAGAAACCCCAGAGCTCACCATGAAAGATCTGTTGAAACAGATGCAACAGCAACAAGAGGAAACCGCGAAGCTAAGAGCTGAATCGCAAACCCTAAAAGCACAGCTATAAGACATTACCGCATCCGCAGAAGGAAGAGACCTACACACCATCAGCCGTAACCTATTCGGGACATCTTACCAAACTCGTCCTACAGGCGGGGAGCGAGGACGCATCAACCACATCAACGCAAACAGGTTCAGGAGCTCGACCGAGGACACCGAGATGAGAAGCATTCGTGAACAGCTGAAAATCATGAGCTCGAAGGTACACCAGGCCACCAGCTCGGCCCCGGATATCACGTGCACCATAAAGGAGACTCAATGAACACCCTTCTGAAAAAGGGTAACGGACATACCAGTTCGGCACTCTGCGAAGGTAAAATTTGCAGGATACGATGGCAAAAGTGATCCAGTCCAGTACCTAACAGCTTTCACCATTGCTATGGCACGGGCACAATTTTCACCCGAAGAACGAGACGCCGGTTTGTGTCAGCTGTTTGTTAAAGTGGTTCTCCCGCCTAGAGGNCCTTTCAGCAGCTCTCCACCGTATTCGTCAAGCATTATTCCATGTACATCGCGAAGAGAGCATCGACAACCGACCTATGGACCTTATCTCAACCCGAAGACGAAACACTGAAGGAATTTATTGATAAGTTTAAAGGAATTGTAGCTCGTATCGTGATCAATGACGAGGGGGCAATCGCTTCTCTATGAAAAGCATNTCAAGGACGAGTTGCTCATCAATCCGCCACAAACACTTGAAGACGCGCTCCACCGAGCTAACAAATTCATCGAGATAGAGGAAGAACATGCCGCAATGTCTAAAAAGCACCACGACACTCGATCAAGCCGAGATAAGGAAGAAACCCCCCGTGAACTGAGGCAACATTACTCAAGAGATAAATGACATGCCACTTATGCAATCACGGATAGCGAAAAACATGCCGACCAACCTCCACCATCTGACAACGACCCAGAAGCCTACTGTGAATTCCATAAGCGAACTGGGCATAAGACCGAAGATTGCCGACACCTGCAAACCATCCTCTTACGAAAGTACCAGGACGGTGAAATCAATCCTAGCAGGAATCGGGGCAACGATAGACGAAGAGGTGGGAATACGTGGCACAATTCGTCTACGAAGGACAAAGACAGGGACAAAGCACACCAAGTCAGTACGGTTCGAGAAAAAAGTTTGCATACCAGCGACGACATGGCGCCCCCAACCCAAACGAGAGATCATAGGCCCGATGACCGTGCTAAAGAAGGATCATTACCTAGACGACGAGTCAACGTAATTATGGGAGGGCTAACTTCATGCAACAACTCCGTACGATCTATCTGACACTCCGAACGACGAGCAGCAACGGCAGAAAAGGAACGCACTGACATAGCGCCGATCTCCTCGCCAATCGAATTCAACAACGCCGACCTAAAAGGCCTAAGCCAACCTCACAACGACTTCCTAGTCATCGAACTTGTTATCGCGAACATAGAGGTGGCAAGAATCCTCATCGATACAGGAAGATCGGTTGATATCATCTTCAAGACAACGCTCGAAAACATGGGAGTAAGCTCCGATCTCATTAACGCAGGAAGCAGGACACTCACGGGGTTTAGCGGCAAAACTGTCTCTCCTACCGGCACAATCAAACTGCCTGTCCAAGCCGGAGGTTCTATCCAAATGGTTAGATTTGTCGTCATGGAACATGACTCGACATTCAACGTGATCCTGGGAACTCCGTGGCTTTACTCCATGAAGGCCGCAGTATCAACCTATCACCAATGTATCAAGTTTCCTACCGAAAATGGAACATGGACGATCAGAGGAAATCAACGTGTAGCTCGGACCTGTTTCCTAACTGAACATCGAAATCAAACATTGTAGGTATCGGATAGAATGGCGAGCCCAGCGCTGACCTACAACTCCACACCAGAACTGGATAAAATCGAGCAAATCAGCATCTGTACCGAATACCCAGATCGGACCACAGGAATCGGAAAGGAGCTAGACGAAACCATCAAAGCCGAGCTCATCAAGTTACTAAAAAAGAATGCAGGAACCTTTGCCTGGACCATGGACGATATGAAAGGAATCGACCCGACGATCACTTGTCACGAGCTTAACGTAGATCCAAGCTACAGATCGATAAAGCAGAAATGCCGCAAACTCGGAACAGAACGTTCACGGGCAGTTAACGACGAAGTAGAAAAACTCCTAAAGGCTGGCTCAATCACCAAGGTAAAGTATCCAGAATGGCTTGCCAATCCTGTTGTGGTCAAAAAGAAGAACGGCAAATGGCGCGTATGCGTCGACTTTACCGACCTCAACAAAGCATGTCCCAAAGACAGCTTCCCCTTACCCCATATAGATAGACTAGTCGAAGCTACGGCAGGTAACGAGCTCCTAACATTCATGGACGCTTTTTCAGGATAAAATCAGATTATGATGCACCACGGAGATCGAGAGAAAACCGCCTTTATCACAGATAGAGGAATCTACTGCTACAAGGTAATGCCTTTCGGATTGAAAAAAGCAGTAGCAACGTACCAACGCCTTGTTAACAAGATGTTCGCGGAGGAGATTGGCAGATCGATGGAGGTCTATATTGACGACATGCTCGTCAAATCAGCAAAGGCTAACGATCACGTTGACCATCTGGCAAAGTTTTTCGAAACACTGAACCTGAACGGAATGAAGCTTAATCCGGCCAAATGCACCTTCAGGGTCACCTCTGGAGAATTTCTAGGTTATGTCGTCACCAAAAGAGNAATCGAAGCAAATCCCAAACAGATCGGAGCTATCCTCAACCTGCCAGCTCCACGAACGAGAAAAGAAGTACAAAATCTCATAGGTCGTATTGCTGCGTTAAACAGGTTCATCTCACGATCCACTGACAAGAGCCTGCCATTCTACCAGCTACTTAAGGCAAACAAATGTTTTGAGTGGGACGATAAGTGCCAAGCCGCATTCGACGAACTCAAAGCATACCTCACCACACCTCCTGTACTCGCGAAGCCAGAAGATGGCGAAATCTTGTATCTTTACGTTGCAGTATCCAAAGCTGCAGTTAGCGGCGTCCTTGTCAGGGAAAGCCAAGGGGAGCAGAAGCCAATATTCTATGTCAACAAGTCACGTAATGGCGCCGAAATGCAATACCCGCCGATCGAGAAGGTAGCGCTAACAATAGTGTCCGCAGCTTGGAAGCTACGACCTTACTTCCAATCGCACACTATCGTTGTCCTGAGTAACCAACCACTGTGCACCATCCTTCACAGCCCGAACCAATCCGGAAGGTTGACCAAGTGGGCGGTCAAACTTAGCGAATACGACATTGAATATTGGAATCGAAGTTGTTCAAAAGCTCAAGTTCTTGCAGATTTTGTTGCAGAAAAACCACCCGAGGCGCAGGTCGTACCTCCACCAAGCATATGGAAGCTTTACGTAGATATTTCGAGAAGAAAACAAGGATCAGGTGCAGGTGTCAGGCTTGAATCACCAACAGGCGAGGTGCTCGAGCAAGCGTTCATGATCAAATTTGAAGCGTCCTACAACGAAGCAGAATATGAAGCCGTACTGGCAGGTCTACGACTAGAAAAGAACCTCGGCGCATCACAGATACACGCTTTCTGCGACTCCCAGCTCGTCACCAGCCAGTTCAGCGGGGAATACGCAGCAAAGAACGAAAGGATGCTACAGTATCACCAAATGGTCCAAGAATTGGCTAGCTGCTTCAACAGTTTCGAATTAATTAAAATCCCACGAAATGAGAACATGCTCGTCGACACCCTTGCCGACCTGGCCTCAACAAACGAACTCGAGATAAAAAGAACTATCACGATGGAGTACTTAACCTCGCCGAGCATTACCACTGCAATGTCCAACGCTATTGACGAGCTAGTATCCTTCGAAGCCGAACAGGACCAACACGACATGCCCGACTGGAAAACTGAAATAAGGGAACACAACCTCGAAGGAAAAATTCCCGAAGATAAATGGACAGCCCGGCGACTTCGAATCAAGGCAGCAAGATATACCATCATAGATGGGAAGCTCTACAAGCGGTCCGCATCTGGAATCCTACTATTATGCATCTCGGGAGACGACATGCAGAAGGTATTAGCCAAACTTCACGAAGGTGCAGGTGGAAGTCACTCAAGCGGACGCTACCTGGCATTACGAATAAAAAAGCACAGACAGTATTGGCCCACAATGCTGCACAATAGTCAGGAATACGTCAAACGATGCAAGATGTGCCAAAGACATGGACCGACCAATCATGCACCTACCGAACCGCTAAACGCGTCCATCAGCCCTTATCCATTCGTGAAGTGGGGGATGGACATCGTCGGATGGGTTGAAGCACAAATTCCTGCTAGTTATGACCGACTATTTCACCAAATGGGTTGAAGTCGTGTCGTACACCTCGGTCAAAGCTAAACAGGTTTCACATCCAAAACACCACAGACTTCTAACTCGGTAAGGTGACTCCTACATACAGGATCATTAACGACCCGACCCCTCTGTGAGTATTGCAGGTACATTACTTCATCTGGAAATCATAATATGCTGCCACGGCATCCCATACAAAATCATGACGGATAACGGCACTAACTCATGCGCAAAAACAGTTCGAACCTTTTTAGACAGGTGGATGGCAAGCCAGCCACAACTTCGACATGCATGTCGATTTTTACTAACTATCCATTTATTGTCGGTGCTTACAGATGGAACATCCGATTAAGCCACTCCACGCCGAGGTACCCACAAGTAAATGGACAAGCCGAGGCCATCAATAAATCCATTGTCATCTAGACTAGATTGCAAGCAAAATCACTTAGTCATCTAGACTAGATCCAACTTTTAAACCAAATCTCTTTGTGCTTATCAGTCTAATATCAATGAACTAGTTAGCTACTCTAATTCGTGCATTAATAACAAGTCTACACTAAGAACCTAACAATTATTATCCTCTCATGACAAATCTAACAATCAAACCATGATTTCCTTGGGAAACCCTAAAACCTAACTATTGAACTACTCAGACATTGACATGCAGTCACAAATCAAAATCATTATAGAACACATAGTAAAACAAACAGAGATATTATATAAGGGTTCATAAATCTTCTCCAAATACAAGGTTGAATCTCCTCTCCCTCAGTAATTCTCTTAGAAAATAAAAAAAGTTTAAGTTCTAAAGGCCTAAGACACAATGTATTTATAGGCTAAAAATAAAATAAAATAATAAATATGGAAAACTTGGATAGGCTTGAGGACTTGATTGCAAATTTGGAAGACTTCTGTTTTTTTCTCGGGAGATGTGCTCGATCGGGCATGTGGTTGCCCGATCAAACATTTCAATAAATGGCCCGATCCTTTCTTCTTTGCCAGATCGATCTTGATCTCCGTATTTTTCCAGGAGTATTTGCACGATCGAGCAACTATGTTGCCCGATCGTGCATCTCATAAAGGATTTGCTTGATTGATCCAATGCTTGCTCGATCAAGCACTTTTGACTGCAATTTCTGAAATCTTCTGAAAACTCCTGAAATCTCCTGAAATGCATCATTTTTGCTCCGACTCGACCCACCACCTAGAATACTGAAAATCTACCAAATATGCAATGAAAACACACGAAATAATGCCGAAAAGCAAACATAAATTCCCACTATTATGCATCAGAACCGAGTAATATCAATGAGCTTGGTAGAAAGTGTTAGGTTCGAACTGACATGAATGAGATCTCATGTAGTTCTAGTCCATGCTTTTTGGAGTAGATACGACTAGGTGGGATTCGATTTTGGGTGTTGGGTTGGTTTGGAAATGAATGAAAGGATGTGGGTAGATGGTAAAAGAAAAGGTAGAGTAATGGACCTTAGGAGAGGAATGGAAAAGAAACAGAATATGCTAGTAAAGGGTTTGGAGGAACAAAGATATGAAAAGAAAGTATGGTTAGTGCAGAATAAAAAAGGATATGACAATGAATTGAAAAGGGTAAAACCCAAGAAGTTATTTCAAATGAAAAAGGTCAAAAGCCATAAGCATCGAAGTAAGGAAGTTCCTAAATCCGCTAGAAGTCAATTGAGAAGAACCCTCTCCTAAGAGTAGCTAAGGAAAAGATGAAAAAGAGAAAAACATGAATAAGTAAGATCACTTCAAATTTTAAAAGGGTAGACTTAATATCTCCTACCGGGTAGAATTAGGAAAACTTAGGTTTCATTAGCATTGGATAGATAAGATTCTATTTCTGTATGCGTCTAAGTGTTCTTACCTTTAGCCTTATGGTAAAGCTCATCCCCTTTTGAGAGAACCTTATTCTGAATTGTTAGCCACTGCATGAAGGGGTCATCTTTACTCCTTAACTTGTCCCTCGACCAAATGAGTTCATTGAACGCACATAACTTAATTCATGGTTCCTGCTTAGTGAATGTTAAAGGGGTTAATGAATTTGAATGCATTGTAGAAGTTGAAGCTGGTCTGTAATGAACTGTGATGAGTATGGCTAAAGTTTTTAAGTAAGACGAGTTTAGGATTTCATTCTAGAACTAGTAACCAAGATATTTATATTACTTGTGTTAGCAACATATTTTGGTTCTGAGTTCCCACTTTAAAACTCACGTCTAGACTTCTGAATTACTTGCTTGAGGGCTAGCAAGGATTTAGTTTGGAGGAGTTGATGTCTCTGCATTTTAGTGGTTTTAAGAAGTCATTTAACACATTTTAAGGTATTTTAGTTGTACATATGTTGCATCTATAGACTTTATTAGTAAGTTTGCAAATTTTAGAAAGTTTTGGATTAACACTTGCATATACATGCATTTTGGAAAATTTTCAGGTCTTTCAGGAGTTTTCAGAACATAAGTGCAAATTTGGAAAAGGATAAGAAAAGAAAGTGCACAACATACACTCGATGATATCCCGAAGCTGCCTAAAATTGTGTACTTGGCCTCGACCTCATCCCGGGCAGCATCAAAAGCGGTTCAATCACGAAATCAAGCTCACGTTTGTCCGGCATGATCACATGCTCAAGCATCCTCTCAGGCCCCGAGCAAACCTTTGTCCGCCTCGACCAAGCCTCTTCTCAGCTCGATCACACCTTTAGATCACCTCGATCACACAGGTTACGTGGCTCGACCATGGCAAGCTCTGCGCCTCGACCACTTCTTCTCTATGCCTCGACCACGCCAAACTCGAGCTGCGCCTCGGCCAACTCCAACTCCGCCTCGATCAAACTGGGCCAGGATACCTTAATCGCATCTTCACGCCATAACCATCGAGCAAAGCACTTCTATGGCTCGGTCAAACATCGGACCCAACGCAACTTTTTGGCCTTGATCACTCAACTCTCACTTGGCTCGATCACGAGCCAGTTGTACTTCAACCAACAAGCAGCTCTGACCCGAACAACATGGTTTCATGATGGACCAGAACCCAAGACCCAGTTTAATCATTGCTTTTTGTCTTTTATGCGTTTTAGAGCTTTTCTGTAAACACTATAAAAGCCCTACAACGCCTCCATTTGGAGGAAAATCTTCTTTTTGCCATTTTTAGGTTTTTTCTTAGGTTTTATTTTCTCTCTTTTGTTCTTGATGTTCTTCATGTTCTAAACTAATATTTTGCTTAAGTTTATGTTACTCTTATGTTTTCTTCATTTTCATGCTTAGATTAGGGCTGTGAACTATCTGGTGCATGTTGATTTACGTTTTGATGCTTTTACTCTCATTTTTAACTTGATCATTTCCTCTGTTTTTGTTATTGTTCCATTGATGTTCATTTTTTGTGGGTTGGTGTTCTTGACGTTTTATATCTCCATCTTCTTCATCTCTGTTCGTTTTTGTCTTCTGCACTAGTTTCAGGGTTTTATATAGTTTGTTCGTCGTTGTTTGACCCTAGACCTAAATGTCATACTTAGTAGCTATATTTTCATGTTTCTCTGATTTTTCATCCAACATGCATAGTGAGTAGTGACTTAGGTTCCTTATGGATGGGATAGGTTAGTGTTGTTTTGTTGTTCCTCCTAGGTGTCTAAGCTTAATCGTTTAATAGATCCCTTCTGTTTCATTGTGCTTAATGCTCATTCCATTTTGTCCATTTAAAATACGAACTTAGGCATTTCAGTACCCGAACTTAGATCCCTTTTGTTTCATTGTGCTTAATGCTCATAGCTTAGCGTATTTCAAAGATCAAAAAAAGAATTAAACAGCTTATTAGAAATTTCGAATTGCAAATTTTGAGCTTAAACTGAAATTCAAATTCGAAATTAAGACCAGCCTCCTTAACCCTAGGATACAGATCAACTGGAAATGAAAGAACGGTCCATTAACCGAGAGAAGGAACGTCACATAACCTTAATCAGGCAAATCCGCCGCTCCACCAGAAGCATAAGAGAGGAGCCATCTTTCGCCTAATGAAACCTACCTGGCAATCCAAACTAGACCAGAAGTGTAGAGACGAGTGCCCTCCACCAGCCACAAAACACACTAGCAGAGCCGAACATGAGATTTCAAAGGCCGCAAAATAAAATAAAAAAACATTGACCGGTTCTTAAATAAAAATTTAAAAATGGACCAGTTCTTAAAGTAAAATTATGAAAATATAAATTGAACCGCAAACTCGCGTTTATTCTGCTTGGGCTCAGCATCTGTCTTGCACACAGCTCGGAAAGATCTTTGTCGACGAGAAGACTGACCACCTATCAAAGTTGGAGAATGCGACCTAAACTGTGACAGAGTCTCACTGCGCCTAATGCCACAACCACAACAAAGAGAACTTAAAAAATCGGAGAGAAACAGGAACAAACCCACCTTTGATCATGTGGGTTCACATGACACCCTATATATTTCATAAAAATTATTTGTAGAGTTATACTATTATTCACCAACAGCACAATTAGTAAGTAAGTTCAAGTCTCTTACATAACATTTTAATATATTTTTTTAAATTAATATTTTATTTTTTATTTTTATTTAGAATTGACCCCACTAAAATAATTTTCTGGATTCGCCAATGAAGAGAAGAGTAAGTGAAACATGAAGCCTCAAGAGTCACTACTCAAAGGCGGATAATTTGGTGTAAACAATTGTTCGTTAGTTACTTGGATTTTTCATTTAATATGGTGTAAAGAAAATTTGTGGGATAGTTTTGTAGA
The DNA here is from genome assembly GCA_900406425.1 of Iberis pinnata. NCBI lineage: Eukaryota > Viridiplantae > Streptophyta > Magnoliopsida > Brassicales > Brassicaceae > Iberis > Iberis pinnata. The sequence continues at coordinate 1,867 of OVBE01002346.1, read as the reverse complement.
GGCATATTAAATGAGTTTAGTCTAGTAAGAAAATAGAAGATCTAACAGTAAGTAGACCACTAACTCTTTCTTTATTTTTAATATAATTATTTAAATCAGTAATTTCATATATATATATATGTATATATATATTTTCAGGCTTTGATATATCTCATAAAGCAAATAAATAAATTATAAACAGTTAAGAATATTTAACAAAAAAAAACAATGTGACAAAAACATGCGTGACACACATCAAAACAAACAAACAAAAAACGGCAAATGTGACTTGACGTAACGTATAAATTAGCTCCATATACTCCAAACTTTTTGCGTGTGTACGTACCGTGTACGTTGTAGACCATCACAACTCCATAATAAAAGCCCTAGCTCTCTCATTCTCTTCTCCATCACCAAATCACAAACCAACACAATCAGAAAAACATGTCTTCTTTGTTCTCTTTTATAATGCCATTCTTGGATGTCATTAAGACTGTTATTGCATCAATTGCTTCCGTAGCTTTCTTAGGCTTCGCCGGTTTATCATTAGCCGCTTCAGCCGTGGCATTGCTTGTATCAACACCACTTTTCATCATATTTAGTCCAATTCTTGTGCCAGCCACTTTAACCACTACTTTCATAGCCACTGGACTTACTTCTGGTCTCTCCTTGGGACTTATGGCCTTAGGACTCGTCATGAGGCTCCTTAAGCCGGCTCCTTTATCTTTAGGTGTCGTCCCAGAAGCTGTCAAGGACAAGATTCCACTTGTTGGAGGATCCAAAGATGAAAAGAAATCTAAAGGTAAAAAAGGTGGTAAAGGTAAAAAGGGTAAAGGTAAAAAGGGTAAAGGTAAAAAGGGTGAAGATAAAAAGGGTGGTGGAATATTGAACTAGATTCAATTATAAGTCAATTGTTCCACCGATCGATGATTGTATTTGTGTATCCCTTTGATGTTCAATTATCAATTAAGTATAAAACATCTCCCTCTTAGTATCTATGCTTTCCTGTAAGCAATAATATATTAATTATCTACAAAATTGTAAGTATGCAATAATTTAGTCGTTTAAATTGTAAGTCGATCGTGTCAATAAAAAATCAATTACGTAAGTGCTGAATTGCGATCGTGCTTGTGAATCATTCACATTCATTGTAAAAGTGAATTCTGAACAGTGGACGCGAGTTGTCAAATTATGTACATGAACTATGAATGTAATCACTTAAGATGAAAGTAATTGTGTGTGTGCACATAATCGCGTATGATAAATCATTGGATATAAGATAAAAACAACAAAAATAATATATTATTACTTAATATTTTTTGCTATCAGCAAGAGCTTAGGAATCAAAATATATTGTTCCTTTATCTTTTAGGTTTCCATAAGTCACAAGCATGATTTTAGGAAACAAGAAAAAAAATGTATATATTTTCAAAATTAAAATTGTTGTAAGTATTTCAGTAATTTACAAAAAAAAAAAGAATTATAAATATCATGAAAACAATTAAAAAGGTTTCATTTTCGTAGGGGAATTTTCGGCACAAAAATTGTCAAAGTCAACAAATTATAAAAAGTACATAACTTCCAAATTAAAACTAAAAAATTACCCTATAACTAATTACTAAACAAAAGTACCATATTCATTAAGATACTATGTTTTAAGAATAGTGGTTAAATCGCTTTCGTGTAGAAAATGTTTATATGGTCATTTATATTTTAATGGTTTTGTATATTTATGTGAATTATTTGAAAACAATATATTTAGTGTAGAATTATTAAGGGACAATTTGAAAACTAACCTAAATTGTACATGAAATTTGAAAAATACACCATCTTGAAATAATTTAGGCAAATCTGATTCTCATTAATGTAAAAGCTCCTATTTATACAA
>OVBE01002345.1:2620-31072 GCA_900406425.1 Iberis pinnata | reverse complement strand
CTACCTAAATGGATCCGGAAAAAGGCTAAAAACGAGTGAAAATACAAGTATATCACCCGTCGCCTAGAACCCTCAGCTTAGCGTAGTCCCCACAGTCGGTGCCAAATGTTTAACCGGTCTTCGCAATGTATTTTTTCTGGACGCTGTCAAATTCAGCAAGGGTTAGACGACATATATTTCATATTAAAATATTCAAATAATAATTCTTATATCGACGTGGCTATCTGACTATAGCTTATTGATACTAACTCTTTCTACTTCGGCTACGAATAGACGTAGATGGATTGATTATGTCTTCGACTTGTTATGGATGAGGTATTGCTTCAAGTTACTGCAATTTTGGTAAACGAGATTATCATGGCCGAGGTAATCTGTTCAATGATTGTCTTTTCGCTTCGTCGATGTCGGCGATTTCTCTATTTCTATCTCCTCATCGTCTCTCTCACTTTTTCTCCGACCCCCTTCTTAGATCGATCTGACCACCTATTTATACTGGTTTAGGTTAGACTAAATTGCCGTGAACAGTGACCTGACAGGTGTCATTACCTAGTCGAACGCTACATGCTATTAATGGGCCTTTTTCGAACTAGGCTTGATTTTGTGTTGGGCCTTTAGTGGATGCTAAACCCTGGCCCAACAACAACCTATCTAATGCAATTATAATCCCGAGATTTCAAGCAACGCACTAGCCGAAAAATTCACCCGAAATTGACATAAGTCATTGTTTATAATTTGAGTTCCAACACGTTCTAGTGGTGATAATGTTGTAGTCCTAGTACGTGATTTGTTCTACTCCAATGTAGAGTGTTAATTCCCCTATACTTTGAGGTTGCTCTATTTCTATTTTTGTGCGTTTATCACTTCCCTCTAGTGAGATTGTAATATACCTCTTATGGGTTATTTTTTGAATTAAACTAAGTAAATTGTTCTTTACACAATATTTTGGACGCTCCAACTTATTTGTTTCTTTTATTTATTAATTAGAAAAAATGTCTTTGTTCTCTCTCCTCGCGATATCGAAGGCGATTTTCTCGCAACTTTTACAAATTTCAATCTCGGTTTTTCATTTGATTTCTTGTTATTATTCCCGAGATCTACGCATCTCTTTGCGATGGATCTTGATGCCTTATGCCGACGTGGATATACCACATTGATGCTCAATTTCTTGGTGGTTACCCTGATTTAATCGGATACTTACTCCGACGGTTTCTTTCGAGATATCTCGATTTCATCTCTTTTATATAGAGATTTTCTATTCAAACCTTCGTTTCCTCACTGCAATTTTACTTTCTCTCTTTCAATTTGATAATTTTCTCAATACGATGGCAGACATAGTTGGTCAAGGAATTCAACATTTGGAATTGGGTGCTAATGATCCTCTGATCATTCTCCCCATGGACGTGGTAAGTCAGGCTGTGTATGAGAACCAACACAGTCTCATTGGAACATGCGATCGATAATCATCAACTTACCACGTAGTTGGGGACAAGTTGGAGTGATTAGGGGTCGTATAATCGAAGGTCAGAGGTTTCAGTTTGTTTTTTCATCCGCAGAGGCACTTGAAATGGTTCTGAGAAGAGGTCCATGGGCATTCTCTGAGAGAATGTTGGTCATGAGGCGTTGGGTTCCTGGTGGTGATCAGATGGAATTCAACCACATACCCTTTTGGATACAAATTAGGGGCATCCCAATTCAGTATCTAAACCAGGAGGTTATTGAGCACATCGCAAAAGCTCTTGGTCCTGTCTTGGAAGTGGAATTTAATCCTCATTTTGAAGAAAGAATGGATTTCATTCGAACCAAAATCAACTGGCACGTTGATAGACCCTTGCGATTTCAGAGGAACTTTTAGTTCTTTCCTGGAGTCAACACCTTACTGCATTTCAGGTATGAAAGATTGCGTGGATATTGTGCAGTCTGTGGATTGCTTACTCATGACACAGGTTCATGCTTACTACCGAATGGTGGAGTTGATGATCATCCTGATGATGATGATGATGAAGATCCAAGTGAAAATGGTTTTCTGCTTCCTCACGAAGGTAGCAGTGTTGTTATTCGAGAACTACGTGCTGATATCTCTTCGGTACCACAACCAGTGGAACAAGTGGCGATGATAGAAGAATCAAGTGATATAACTCACTATCAAACGGTTTCTTCAACCAGGAAAAGAAAGTTTGAAGACGAGGCAGGTCTGAGTCTTCTGCTATTATTCAGGAATCAGGTTCAATTCAGACTTCAGCTGTGCTTGTAATTGATTCTACAGAGACTGATAAAGACAACCAAATGGACGAAGGCGCGGTGGGCTCGGTACCACCATCGGATCCATGAAGACACTGAGTTGGAACTGCCGAGGACTAGGAAATGACCTGGTAGTTCGACATCTCAAGGAGTTAATTAGGAAATTTTCTCCAGATATCATTTTCTTGATGGGAACCAAACAGCAATCTCCATATGTTTTAAATTTAGTCTCTGAATTAGGTTTTTCACATTCTGAATTAGTTAACCCCATAGGACTAAGTGGAGGATTATTACTTATGTGGAAATCCTCTGTTTCTCTTTTTGTTGTATCTGCTTTTGCAAATGTACTTGATTGTTATGTTAATGCTAATGATATCAGTTTCTATTATTCTGGTATTTTTGGGCATCCAAAACAGAAGTTGAGATCTCGAATTTGGGATCAACTAATTGATATTGCATCATCTCGATATGGGCCATGGTTTTGTACCGGAGATTTCAATGAAATCATTTCAAATTCAGAAAAGGTGGGGGGGGGACTTATTAGATCGGATTCATCATTTACGGAATTTCGAGATTTTTATAAGCGTTGCAACCTTCATGATTTACAAGCTAAAGGGGACCCATTCTCATGGGCCGGGAAACGTTACGGACATGACGTAATGTGTTGCTTGGACCGTACATTGATTAACCCGGAATGGTTAGAGTTGTTCCCCGAATCTTATGTCGAGTTCCTGGATATTGGTATATCCGATCATCGTCCGATTCTCACGCGATTTTTACAACACTCATCTTCTCAATGTCGTGCTTTCAAATTCGACCAACGCTTCCATAACCAAGACAACTTTAATGATGTGATTCATAATTCATGGTTATCACTCCCAGCAACTTCAAGTCTTCATTCACGATTACGTACGTGCCGGTCTCACATTTCATGTTATAAAGTCAACCATAACATGAACGCACGCATCAATATCTCCATATATAAAAACAAACTTGAAAGATTAGTCTTACAAGGTGATACAAATGAAGTAGCTCAAAACCGACGCTTACTCAATAACGCCTACTTACAAGAAGAGATTTTTTGGAAAACGAAAAGTATAAACCAATGGTTGAAATGTGGAGATCGTAACACGCGTTACTTTTTCATACAGCCAAGCAACGAGCGGCTTGTAACAGAATTAATGTTCTCTCGGACGAAGATGGTCGCGTTACGAAGAGTATGAATACTAATTTTACCCGTGCGGTTTCTTTAGAAGAGGTTTATAAGACTGCAGTCTTCTCAATTGGAAGCCTAAAAGCGCCAGGACCTGATGGATTTAATGCATCCTTTTACCAACTATACTGGGATGATATAAAAGAGGCGCTGTTCTCAGAAATTCAGAACTTCTTCCACAATGGCGTAATGGATCCGGAATTAAACTATACCCATATATGTTTAATTCCAAAAACTCCTGTTCCTAAGGATATGTCTGAATTACGACCTATAGCATTGTGCAATGTAAGTTACAAGATTTTTGCCAAGATCTTGGTCAATCGTCTAAAAGCTCATCTTCCTTCATTAATTTCAGAGGAACAAAGTGCTTTTGTTCCTTCTAGGCAAATAACCGATAATGTTTTAGTTGCTCATGAAGCTTTACATGCTCTCTGTGTCAGAAAAAGTTGTTCATCGGCTTTCTTTGCGATAAAAACGGATATCTCTAAAGCTTATGATCGATTAGAATGGAACTTTATTCAAGAAAGTATGATTCGTATGGGCTTCTCAAATATATGGGTTAATTGGATAATGACCTGCATTCGTTCGGTCTCTTTTTCAACTCTAATTAATGGGGACGCCTGTGGTTATTTCAAGCTGGAAAGAGGATTACGGCAGGGAGATCCTCTCTCTCCATACCTCTATATCATATGTGCGGAGGTCTTAACTCACTTAATTCATCAAGTAATCCACCAACGCAAGTTACAACCCCTGAAGATAAGTAGATCAGGACCTTTACTCAGCCATTTGTTATTCACGGATGATGCTTTATTCTTTTGTCGCGCATCTAATGAATCGGCGCGCCAACTTCACTCTGTATTGAATCGATATGAACAAGTCTCAGGACAAATTATCAACAAGAGCAAGTCGAGTATATATTTCGGCCATAAACTACGACAAACTCAACGGAGCAGTTTTAAGAGGATTTTGGGAATTGAAAAAGATGGCGGTTGCTCTAAGTACCTCAGCTTACCTGAGGTCATTGGCTCGCGGAAAATTGAAATATTTAACTATATCATCGATCGTCTCAAGTTACGAACCGAAGGTTGAACACGTAAATTTATCTCACCCGCTGGGAAGGAGATCCTACTGAAGTCGATTGCTTTATCAATGCCGCTATATGCTATGTCTTGCTTCAAGCTTCCGAAAGGTATTTGTAGTGAGATTACGCGTTTGGTGGCACAATATTGGTGGTCAAAACAGAATACAACTTCCGGAAAATCTATGCATTGGTTACAATGGAATAAGTTATGCATCAACAAATGGAATGGTGGCTTGGGATTTCGTGATATTGAACTTTTCAATAGGGCACTTTTAGCCAAACAAGCTTGGCGGATCTTGAAACACCCCCAGTCTTTACTAGCTCGCACTTTAAAAGGATGATACTTTGTCTCCAGTTCCTTTTTGGACGCTGGAGATGGCACACAATCTTCTTACAGTTGGACCTCGGTACTCGAAGGTCGTCGACTACTACAACCAGGTTTACGATATTTGATAGGTAGTGGCAAAACTACATCACTTTGGCATGATCCATGGCTTAACACGAACCCTCCTCGTGCACCTCGTCCGCGATTACATGTTGTAGACCATACACAAAAGGTTACCTCTTTACTGTCCTCACATATGAATGATTGGGATCCAGCATTGCTCCGCCAGTTCATCCATGTCGATGATATACCTCTTATCCAATGCATAAAACTTCCCCTGACATCAGCTCCGGATAGTATTGGGTGGAGTCACTCAAAGGACGGTGAATATACGGTTAAGACGGGATACCATAGTGCTTCCCCTGCTAACCATCTTCATTCATCGGACAACTCTCATTTCGCACAAGTTTGGGACCTGAACACTATGCCGAGAATAAAACATTTTGTATGGAGAGTCCTTCAAAATATCATCCCTACACGTGCAGAGCTTCATCGCCGACATATCATATCGGATAGTTCTTGCCATCATTGATCATCTTCTCTTCACATGTCCGCGTGTTATTAATTTGTGGGATTCCATTAGCATACCAAATCACACGTTGATGGACATGTCTATCTCTTTAGACATGAAGTTAAATCAATTATTTGTACACTCTTCTCACGGTGCACACGATGATCACACCAAATTTATTCCTTGGGTTTTACTTTGGAATATCTGGAAATCTAGAAACAAAATCTTGTTTCAAGGCAAAAGGATTGATAGTATGACTCTTATCCAACAGAGTTTGTTTGAAGTTGACGAGTGGTTGCAAATTTCAAGTGCAAAACAAGCTTCTCAACAACAATTATCTGCCTCCCGTTCCTTATGGTCAAAACCTCAATTGTGATGGTATAAGTGTAATTACAATGCAGGTTTTTTTTAACATCGTAACGCCGACGTTAGCTGGATGGATTTATCGTAATCATAATGGGGAATTTTGTGGAGCCGGACACTCGACTTGCAAGCTTGCAAATAATCCACTTGAGGCTGAGATGCAAAGTCTCCTAGCTGCGATGCAACACGCTTGGATATCCGGTTATCGATTTATGGAGTTTGAAGGTGATAATCATGAGTTATATAAGATTTTAACTGGTAGAAGTACCGCTTTTTCACTGGGCAACTGGATTCGCGATATTATCACTTAGAGTAAAAAGTTTCTCGGCATCAAATACTCTTGGACCCCAAGAAAGAGCAATTCACTGGCACATATACTTGCTAAAAAGCAGAACTTCCATTCATGTTGTTTCACAGTCTATAATTATGTTCCTTACTGTCTAAGAAATGTAATTTATACAAAATCGTTTGCTAATTAATAAAATTATTTGTGTTAAAAAAAAAATAATAATAAATAATAAAGATTTTCTTATTTACTTTTTAACAAAATTTCTTAGAAATATTTTAAAAGTTTAAATCTCACTAAAACGATACAAAAAGAACATGATATTTTTCTCGTGACAATTTTTACGAATTTCGACAAAGACAAAACACAAACGAAGAAATGACAACGACAAAAAAAAGTTAAAAACAAAAACAAAAACAAAAGGAATAAGAAATAACCAATCCCTCATCATCCTCACTCACCCTCTCAAAATTTGGTGAACAGAACAATCATAACTTGCAGTGGTTCACCTTCTCTCTCCCTTTTACTCTCTTTATCTCTCTATATCCTATGAATACCCATATTGCATAAGCATACTCTCACCCAATAACTCAAAACCATGACTTCCAACAGAAGCAATCATTTTATCTTCTATCTTCTTCTTCTTCTCCCTGCACTTCCTCAAGCTCTTAATACAGATGGTGTCACTTTGCTCTCATTCAAATATTCCATCCTTAATGACCCTCTCTCTGTTCTACGCAACTGGAACTACGATGATGAAACACCATGTTCTTGGACTGGTATCACTTGTACAGAAGTTGGGAATCCCCCAGAGATCTTTAGAGTTACAAGCTTGGTTCTTCCCAATAAACAGCTTCTTGGTTCTGTTTCTACAAGCTTACTTTCTATCCAACATCTAAGGATCTTGGATCTATCCAACAATTTCTTTGATGGGTCACTTCCTGATTCAATGTCCAACGCTACTCAGCTCCGTGTTTTGTCCCTTGGTAACAACAAGATTTCTGGTGAGTTATCTGATCTTATCGGTAACATGACTAATCTCCAGCTCTTCAATCTCTCTGCTAATGCCATCACTGGTAAAATCCCTAAGAATCTCTCACTCCTCCAGAATCTAACAGTTTTAGATATTTCCTCAAATCTTTTAGACGGATCTCTTCCAACAGATTTTGAAGGAACAAGTCTACATTACCTCAACTTATCACACAATCAAATCTCCGGTGTGATTTCTCCGGCATTTGCCGAGAAAGTATCACCAAGCGCCATTGTTGATCTTTCCTTCAATAACCTAACAGGACCAATTCCTAGTACACCTCCAATGCTTAACCAAAAGACAGAATCTTTTTCTGGTAATCTAGGGTTGTGTGGTCATCCATTAAAGACCCTATGTTCAATTCCTTCTACTCTTTCAGAGCCACAAAATATCACTGATACTACTTCACCAGCAATAGCAGTTATGCCTAGAACTTCAACAGAACCAAAGCCTTTGACAGAATCACCAAATCAAACAGCTAAAAGTAAACTCAAACCAGTCACCATCGTTGGAATTACAGTAGCAGATATAGCTGGTCTAGCTATTATAGCTATGTTCATCCTCTACATATACCAAATCAGGAAACGCAGAAGCTATCAAGAATACAGCACCTTCAATGTCTTGAAAGAGTGTCTGGAGAAGAACGATACATCATCTGTTAAGAAATCAACGAAATCTCCAGAAGCAAAAACGGGATGGGGCTCATGTATAATCGGAAGTTACGAAGAAACATCGTCTGAAACATCCGAAAGCGACATAGAGAAACAGATTCAAGATCAGAAAACTATTGAGGCATTTAATCGAACAGATGGTGGGCGATTGAAACACAGCTCTCAAACTCAACTAGTGATGGTAGACGGAGAGACTCAGCTTGAGCTTGATACTTTACTAAAGGCATCAGCTTATGTACTTGGCACAAGCAGAAGAGAAATCGTGTATAAAGCGGTGTTACAGAACGGTGTGGCTTTTGCGGTGCGGAGGATTGGAGCGGAGAGTTGCACGGCGGCAAATTACAAGGAATTCGAGCGGGAGGTTCAGGAAATTGCTAAAATTCGACACCAAAATCTAGTTAGAGTTCGTGGGTTTGTATGGGGGAACGAAGAGAAGCTTCTGATCTCCGACTATCTCCCAAATGGAAGCCTACATTGCTCCTCTATCTACGGTAAGTCTCCATAATCGGCTTACGTTACTATACGTCTACTCAAATTAACAGATACGGCGCATCTTAGCACCTTCCTTTTAACACAACTATATATATGTATAGTATCATTTTGTAAAAACACGTTTATTCCAAAACTATCACACATTATCAAAAGTTATAAAAATAATTTTAAAACTTCAAATACAAACTTTAAAATTCCAAAATCAAATCTTACCCTCTCCTTTAAAATTAAATTGTAAACTAAATTTAATGAACTCAAACACAAAAATTGTAAATTCTAAATTTTTAAAATACACTTTTGTAGTTTTTTGGAACATTTTAGAGTGGATAGTATTTTTGAAATTCTTGAATGTGTGATAATTTTTAAATTTGAATTTTTCATATGGTATTTCAAAGATTTCTTTTTTTATATAAATAATGATAGTACGATAAAAATTGGAAGAAATCTTTGAAATATCACTAATAGATAAAACTCCAAAAATATCATACACTTTCAAAAGTGTGTTTTAAGGGTTTAGAATTTAGTTTTTTGAGTTTTGGTTCACTAATTAAAGTTGAGGGTTTAGTTCTGAAGGGGTGGGTTTGATTTTGGAGGTTAGGATTTAAATTTGAAGTTTAAAATTTGTGTTATTTTTGGAAAAAAATATTTTATGATATTTTTGGAAATTTTGAAAGTGTGTAATATTTTTTGGAATATATTTAGTCTTTGTGGTATTTTTGAAAATGCCCCTAAAAATTATATAAGATACACTTTTATATATATTTTAAGAAATAGTTCAATTTTGCACTTTAAAAAAAGTATTCTTATTTATAAATATAATACTGAAATAAAATTATAAAAATTTATTTTATTAATTTTATGTTATAGTAAAATATAGTATAGTCTATTCTTTTAAAAAATATGATTAAATATGAATCTTCTAATTTTCAAATTTAAAATCAAAAGCTTGTTATGATTCATGAATTTAATCATTTATAAACTTATATAATTTATATAATTTATATAACTTATATAAACTTATATAACTTCAAAGTTTCCATTGAAGTTTGATTTTTGTACTTTTATTATATATATTAGAATTCAATGTGAATCTTGAATCTAAAAATAAAATATGAAAGATATAATATAATATTCTAATTGGTCTTTGCACTTTTTAAAATGAATAACATTCAATTTTAACGAAAATGAATAGAATAAATAAGCTACCAGTACATGTTATAAAAAAAAGTTCTTTAAATTGAGTAATAATGATCTTTAACATTAATTTTGTCTAATTAACAAACAAGAAAAACATTAATTTTGTGTGATATCATATATCAAAAACAGGTTCATCGTCTTCAACATTTTTGCAAAGCACAATCTCTTTTGAGGTACGACTCAAGATAGCAAGAGGCATAGCTCGAGGAATTGCTTACATCCACGATAAGAAGCACGTTCACGGAAACATCAAGCCCAATAACATTCTTTTGGACTTTGAGTTTGAACCAGTAATTATAAATATGGGCCTTAACCGTCTAATGAATCAGGCCCATTTACTCGCTGTTGGGCCAAAGTCAAGCACCGGGCACCATTCACCAGAACGGTCGATAACTAAACCAAATCCTAAGTGGGACGTGTATTCTTTTGGTGTCATACTCTTGGAACTTCTCACAGGTAGAATATTCTTGAATGGAGATTTCATCAGAGATCCTGAAGTTGACGAGAGAAGTTGGTTCCTAAGGTTGGTCGATGGGGCGATTAGGGCTGAGGTTGCTCACCACGAGGATGACGCGGTTGTGTGTTTTAGGTTAGGCTATGGTTGTGTCAATTCTTTGCCTCAGAAGCGACCCTCCGTGAAAGAAGTTGTGCAAGTGTTAGAGAAGATTTCTATTTAACTGTTTAACTTATAAACTCGGAATATATTTGTTGTTACTTTATGTCTTCTAATTAGATTTTGTTGCTTGTTGTTTTTGGATTAAGGGCATATTTGTTTTTGTAATATAGAAGTTGCATTGGAATACAAATATGAAATATACTAATGCTATTCGTTGGATCACTTTAAAATCGGTAAACAAGGGTACTATATAAGAAAATTTTGAAATTTAGAAAATCTAGATATTTAAAGAATGATGTTGCCATAGATATGATACAATTATTGAAGTATATATAGAAAATTGAAGAGGATTAGTAGATTGCGTCCAACATATTTATCATTGGAATATTCACTATTATTTCCATATAGAGAAGATATATTGACGTTGGGTAGTGAGATATGTTTTATTGATGTATATGGGAGGAAGATCCGAAGATGATAAGAATCACAATGCACAACTTTTTATTCTTTCGTATTCAGAATTGGCATAGTGAGTCTCCATTATTGGTTATGTCTCGACGATTATATCATCAATTTTTGGTGGATTTATTGACCATGGTTGAGTCTAATAGATAACATTACCTATGGTTTAATAAAAATGCTTCGTTTTGATACCTATGATAAAATTGCTATGTCGGTAGACTGTAGCAAATGAGATCTATAAGACCAAAGCAAGTGTGTTTATATACTTTCTAATTTGGTTAGTGGTAAAAGATAAATAGTACAACATTATTTAGTTATCATAATAACTTGCAAATATTTTGGTTTTTCAAATCTATTCATCACAATAACGTGTAATTTAAGTGGCTATGGATTAGACGATATCTAGAAAATATAAATTGAAGATAGAAGATCAGTTGTGGACTCTTCAAGCTAAAAGTTGATAACCTTATATATGAATTAACAAAGAAGAAAGTTATTTCCTATTGTATTAAACAATGGTTAGTATTATGTGTTTCAAATAACAATCAGTCAGTGACTTTGGAGAGTTATGAGAGCAATTACCGGCTAGCTTCCGACAGTTCTCCGATCATCTTCTCTTCTCTATTTATCCACTTTTCTGGGTTACTCATTTGCTGCATGCGACGCATCTCCGTTTCTCTACGGCATTTCTTTCAAGTTCTTTCAAGTTTTCTTCAGCTAAGTCTCTTCTCTCTTCCCTTTGTTTCATCGACGGCAGATAACCTGTGGACTTCCTTACAGAATCTCAATATGGGCTCGGACAGACTACCATTTCAACCAACTATTGATGGCCAGCAACAACGCGAATCTCAACATCGCCTCAGTGTTTATGTTCGCATTGTCAACCCAGCGCATCAACGAGTTCATCCATTGAAGCAAACCATGCCCACTGCTTGGAAGCTCGAGAAGAGAGTCACCAGTAGAGTAATAGATGATCAAACAGTCCAGTTCTTCTTCAAATCCGAATATCACCTTATGCATGTTCTGGAGGATGGGCCTTGGACTTTTAAGGATTGGATGATAGTTACTGACCATTGGACTCGAAGGATGTTCCCTGATTACCTCCAATGTATCTCTTTCTGGGTGAAATTCTTGAACATTCCTGATGAGTTTCGAGATGAAGCAATGTTGAAGGAAATTGGTCAGAATTTGGGAATTGTAGAAGAAGTTAGGCTAAAGGAGCCCTTTAACGATAAACTTGCATAAGCCTGGGCAAAAATATCCATAGATGCTGACTCTAAACTTATCTTTGCACTTCACATTCAATTCCAGCGAGGTGAAGCCCCAACTCTGATTAGATTCCAGTTTGACAAACTTAGAAAGTTCTGCTTCAAATGTGGCTCCCTAAGACATGATCAAAATGTATGCTCTGATCATCCGGATGCAGAGGTGCCATAGTATATACCCCTGGAACTGCCAAACCAAGTACCAGCTGCTTTGCCTGATATACCTATAGTACCAGCTATTCAGACTATGCAGAGAAGTGGTAGATTGTTCCTTGAAACCACAAGAAAGCGTAAAGTAGATGCTCTTATCCTTGAAGATACTGCCTCATCAAGTAAACAGGTGAAATCAAAAAGGAATGCTCCATTGACTATTAAGGGGAGGGTGGATACCCCAAAACCACCCCTATCAAGATGAAAATGCTACATTGGAACTGTCAGGGCATAAGGAACACCCTGACAGTCCAGAATCTTTTTGGTATCAAGTCTAAATATAATCCAGACTTGATGTTCTTTACGGAAACTATGACAGAGAACAGTTTTTTGGTTAATCTTTGTTCTCAACTAGGATATACAGGTAACTATCTAGTTTCTCCAGTGGGGAGAAAGGGTCGCTTAGCAGTTTTTTGGAAGCAGGATGTACCTATAGAATGCCCTGCAAGTCCATCTCCCCACTACAATGTTTTTTGGTTAAGATCAAAGGGACACTCTTTTAAACTAGTCTACTTGTATGGACCTCCAGTTAAGCAAGAACGGCATTACCTATGGCACTATATGCAAGTTGCGTCTGGTAACACAAGACTCAATCACAATTCTCAATTGTATTTGGGAGATTTTAATGAAATCAGATCCAATTCTGAGAAGTATGGTGGCAGAACTAGAACAGAAGCTTCGTTTTCAGCTTTTAGGACTTTGATCTCGGAGTTGGGGTTAGAAGATATTCGGTCCCATGGTGGTAGATACACATGGTGTGGAAAATAACATCAGCATACAGTGAAAACTCGGATAGACAGAGTCATGGAAAATGTAGACTGGACTGACCATTTTCCTAATGCTTATGTCTCAATGCTGAACTGGAGTTCCTCTGACCATAGGCCTCTCCTTCTAGACACTAATGACAAGCCTTGGAAAGGCAGGCCACAATTCAGATATGATGTTAGATAGAACCAAGCACTTGAAGTAAAGGAAGAGATAACAAACATATGGGATCAACAATGCTCTCATCTCCAACCAAATAGCTTTATGGAGGCTCTCACATACTGTAAAAGGGGCTTACTTAATTGGAAAAGGGAGCACCCTCAGCATTCTGCACAACAGGTTCAAGAACTTCAACTTTAGCTGCACAACAGTTATCAATTGCCTCAAGTTAACGACAACCACATCAGAGATCTCAAAGCACAGCTCAATCAGGCTCATCACAATGAAGAAATTTATCAAAGGCAAAAGAGCAGGGTTTTGTGGCTTACACATGGTGATAGAAATACACACTTCTTTCATTCAAAGCTGAAGCAGAGACGAAGCAATAACCGTATTGCCATGGTTGAAGAATCAGGAGGCACCATCCATCATGATCCTGGCAAGATACAGGAAGTATTTATATCATATTTTAAAACCTTGTATATTGATAATTATGATGTCTCACCTGAGGAATTCAGTGTTTTGTCTGGCTTGCAGCCCAGAGTAACTGAGGAAATGAACTCAAACCTGAAAAAAATGGTCACATAGGAGGAGATTCTATTAGCCCTGAACCAGATTAATGGAGACAAGGCCCCAGGACCAGATGGATTCACAGCACATTTCTACAAAGCTCACTGGTCCATCCTAAAACACTCAGTCATAGACTACATTCACTAGTTCTTTACACAAGGTACTTTACCTTCTGGTATTAATCATACCAATCTCTGCTTAATTCCTAAAATACAAAACCCTATTAACCCTAAAGATTACAGACCCATCAGCCTGTCTAATGTAGCTTATAAGCTGATATCTAATATACTAGCCAATAGACTTAAACCCATCATTCACAGTATCATATCTGTCAATCAATCAACCTTCATCAATCAGAGAAAAATCACAGACAACATATTGATTGCTCAGGAGCTGATACACTCTTAAACTACTAAAAAACGAAAAGCACCATATGTGGCTCTAAAACTTGATATTACAAAAGCCTTTGACAAGGTTAGATGGAGCTTTCTGATGTTCATGTTAAAACAGTTTGGGTTCTCAGATAAGTGGTGTACATGGATATATACATGTATTTCATCCCCTACACTTACTATGTATTGTTGAATGGTACTCCATATGGGCACATCAAGCCATCTAATGGACTTAGACATGGGGATCATATATCCCCATACTTATATCTGGTTGTCTCAAAAGGTTTATCTTATATGCTACAAGATTTGGTTAGCAGAAAATAGTTAGTTGGGTTAAGAGCAAGCAGAGGGGGACCTTCCATTTCCCATCTATTCTTTGCAGATGACTGTATGATTTTTTTCA
Organism: Iberis pinnata; assembly: GCA_900406425.1. Classification (NCBI taxonomy): domain Eukaryota; kingdom Viridiplantae; phylum Streptophyta; class Magnoliopsida; order Brassicales; family Brassicaceae; genus Iberis; species Iberis pinnata. Next base: position 16,763 of record OVBE01002345.1, on the reverse strand, counting down.
AGGGCTTATGATCAGAATTGCAGAAGTTTAAAGAATACACTCCTCCTCTATGGGAAACTCTCAGGTCAATATGTCAATTTCCAAAAGTCTTCAGTTCTCTTCAGCCATAACTGCCCTTTAGGTGCACAGAGAATGGTCCTACGCATAACCAGAATCAGACAGTTTGGAAGATTACATAAGTACTTGGGAATGCCAGAGGCTATTGGGAAAAACATACATGATACCTTTGCATATATTTTACATAAGGTTCAATCGAAGATGCTGAATTGGACTACAAAATTTCTCTCATGTGCTGGTAGAGAGACTCTTCTCAAATCAGTGGTTACAACCATACCTGCATACTTAATGTCATGCTTTATCCTCCCATCTTCACTGCTTAAAAAGATCACAGCCCTTATGCGCATGTTTTGGTGGAAATCAATAGCTGAAAGTAATGGCATCAACTGGATTTCCTGGAAAAAGATCATGCAACCTAAAGACACTGGAGGGGTTGGCTTCAAAGATCTGGCAGCTTTTAACACTGCTCTACAGGCAAAGCAAGGTTGGAGAATCCTAAATGAGCCAGGTCTTATGTTAAGCCAGGTTTATAAGGCTAAATACTTCCCCAAGACATCATTACTTGACTATGAATATAGACAGGGCAATAGTTATGCCTGGAAAAGCATACATAGAGGGGTACAATTTTTTAAAGTCAGTATGAATTGGGAGATAGGTGATGGTAAATCTGTCAGAATATGGAAGGATAATTGGCTACAAAAGCCCCTTTACTCTCCTGCTTTCCTTCCCCCTTTTCCAGTAGACACAGAACTGAGAGTTTCTCAACTTATCTCCTCAAATGGATCTAGTTGGAACTTACCAATTGCAGCCCATGCAATGTCTTGTCTCAGAAGATTACAACATGTTATCTACCATTCATCCTTCAAGTGTTGGGGTTGCAGATAAGCTTATATGGGATCATTCTCCATCAGGGGACTACTCTGTCATATCAGGTTATCGAAGAATTCTAAGTCAGAGTACCCCATATGAACTCTTTACCCCATAAATCATCTCTGTATCAAGAGCTATATGTTCTTTGAATGTGCAACCAAAACTCAAACATTTCCTCTGGAAGTTTCTCAACAATGGTTTGGCTGTGGGAGTTGAATTATCCAAAAGAAATATAACACTTGACGCTACCTGCTATCTGTGTGGAGAACATCCTGAATCACTACTACATTTGTTCTTTCAGTGTATAGTGACTCAAGAAGTATGGGAGATGTCTCCCCTGGTGTCAACACCACTAACACATGATACCACTAACCATGTTATGCTCTTACAAGAGTTGCTAAAGCCATCAGTCCAATCTCCAACTAATTATGAATTTGCAGTCTATCTGTTATGGAGAATCTGGAAGTTCAGGAATGATTTGGTATTTAATGGTATCAAACGTGGAATTCCTGAACTTATCAACATGGCTATAGCAACATTTAAAGAATGGCAATCTCTTTCCCTCAAATCTCAAAACACTATGCAGAAAACTCTATTCATCCCTCCATCTTCATCACAAATGTTGTTCACCCCTCCTAATGATATTGTTTTGTTCACAGATGCTTCTTGTCTCAATCCACAGGCTCGTATTAGAGTTGATTGGATCATACTTAGAGGAGTTGATATACTTGCTTATGGCTCGTCATCTGCTGAACCTGTGGAGAACGCTTTCCAAGTTGAAGCATATGGAGTTCGGGAGGCAATCATAACGACTAATAGACTTGGATACTGGGACTTCCATATCAAGAATGATAACAACAAGTTAATGTCCCTGCTGCAAAAGTTCCTCTCTACTGGCTCATACAAACACATGTGTCATAGTAAAGCCACAATCCTTTTGCAAGACATTCTGAAGATCAGTACCAAGTCTGTGTTATCTTTCGCATATGCACCTAGAACTTGTCTTCATTTTGTGGATAACTTAGCTATTATGGCATGCCGGTTAAACTCTTTTCCTTCTGTAAAACTATTATCATAACTCTTATCATAAGTTAATGTAGTTTCAGCCAAAAAAAAAACAATGGTTAGTATTATAATTTTCACGTTAAACTATGGTTTGCCAACAATTAAATAAGACCAGAAGTAAGTAGAAGATTTTTTTCTTTTTTTCCAACGATTTTTCATATTAATTGGACCACAACGGGCCGAGCAAGTAAATCAAACTCTATAAATAAGAAAAAAATACACTCGCAAAACATTTTATCTAATAATAAAATGATAAGGTGACACAACCACTAGATCAACGACTAAATTTGTGGTCGGTGAACTTTCTTCCTTCTACTATAGTTATTCCTCACTTTTTCACCTGAACTTTTAGTCTCTCTAATTTGCAATAAAAATTATCTTCAACATGCCTCACAAACTATAAACATTCACTAATTTTTCACAATAAACAATAAACTGTGTATACCATAATTAACCATAAAATTGTGTTTTCTAAATTGCGTTTTTGATTAACCCGAATTTTAGTCAAGCCTAATTTTTGGCACGATCTTGTATCAAAAACCCAAATTTAATAATTAGTCAATCACGAAACATCTAGTTCAATTAGACTGATTCAAGTTAACAAAAAAAAAAATCTAAAATAGATTTTGAGAAAATGTAAAATTAGGGTCACAGTGGAAAATTAATGAATTGATTTGATACAAATTTAGGTTATGAATACAATATCGGGTTTGACTAAAATCTGGGTTAATAAAAAATGCAATAAAAATGCAATTTTTGTTATTTAGGGTAAATACAGTTTACTGCTTCTCTTTTTAGCACAATGGTTTATTTCTTATTGTAAAAAGTTAATATATTTTTATAGTTTGTGAAACAAATTTTTGAAAAAAAAAATGTATGTAAATTCGAAAAGTTAGAAGTTTGAGTGTAAAAGTGGATACAGTACAAAGGAAAATTGCTTTGTAGATCCTTCAATTTGTATTTACTATCTATACAACTACTAATGAGACGTACAAATATGGATGAAGTCAAAATTAAGAGAATATTTACAAGGATTGTCATTGGATTAAAAATTTAACAATACCAAAAAAAATTAGAGGTTATAATAGTCCAAATTTTTTTAATTGTCCTTCTCTTCATGAGTTCGATTCCCGAAAATGTCTGTTTTTAAGTTTATTTTTCGTCGATCCGGTTCAAAAACGTGTGGATCCTAAAACGGTTCAGATTTAACACGAAAAAATTATACATTAAAAAGGAATCGAATTGATAAGCCGACAAATAAAAACGACTTGGCACAAATGGAAATGATGTGTATGTGTTTGTTCTAGGATGTGAGTTCTATTCACATCAAGTTTTTGTTCTAGAATATTTAGCTTCTTTCCCAAACTATTTAAAAAATGCAGATTAGTTCCTCAAGTTTTAACTTAACAAAATAATTCATCAACTAAGGGTTGACTTCGTATATTAAGAATCAAATTTAATCAACGTTAAAGTACTTAACAGATTACTTAATAAAAATTTAAGTGAATGGTTGAAAACTTTTTAAAAAAGTTTACTTCAAACCTAATAAAAAAAATCCCAAAGTTAACGATGGTGAAGAGAGTATTGACAATGTTTTGATTCATGAGTATTATATGATTACTTATGAGAGATCATACTGGAGGGGATACACCACTTATTCATGTTGTAACATTGTATGTCTGTCTTTACCGTTGCAGAGTTTTATCTCTTTGAAACTTGACTAATGGTAATGAGGGATACGCCATTTGTGAGAACAACAAAATATCTTTTAAAGAAAGGAGCTTATCATAATATTTACAGCACTTAAAAATTAAACATTCACATCGTTAAACATTCACAGCATTCATAAATACTTAAACTACAAGGAGAAGCCAAATCCTTATGATGATAGTTCTTGTGATGATATTCCTTCCTATGCTCTTTCTGCTAGTGATGCTTCCTGGAATAAAGTAAAAACATGATATTGTTATACCATAACAGAATCTTAACATTTAGAATAATTGAACTAGTGAACCAAAATAAAAAAATCAAAGCAAAAAAGCATCTACAAGAACAAAAACAGTACGAAGACTAGAATATAACAATATGCACGAGTGAACCAGTACAAAAACTAAGTAACTGCAATTGCATAATCAGTTTAAAGACTAGATTAGACCTTTTTTAGACGACCTCATGGCCTTTTTGGTGGTGGGGCAGCAGCAACATTGGAACAACTTGTCTTATTGTGACCTTCTTTCTTACAAATGGAACATCTTGGAACACGTTCATTACGTGTAAGTTTTCCTTTAGTTGTAGACTCATAAGAACTTTTCTTCCTAGCATAGCTATTAGTCCTACCTTTTGGTTGTCTAAGAGGAGGTGGCAAAACAGGCAACCTCCCTAGTCTTTGCCATAATTTGATGTCCTGAACTGGCCTAGATCTCATATACCATCTCCTGAATTTTGATTTTGGCAGAGTCATACCGTATGTATATTGGAAAGGGCAATGGCCCAAAGCTACAAATTTTTTTAAAAATTTTAGGTCACATTGTTTTCAATTTATTTTAGAAAGAAAAGAACTGATAGATTTTACATAGCATGTATTTTTAATTGTATATGGCATGTTAATGTTTTGGTTTTGGAAAATTTGTATTATTATCACAAATTACATATCTTAAGTCAGCGATTCTAATTTCAATATGTAAATATTCTATAAGATGATATAAATCATAATTTAAATTCCTAAAATCTCTTTATTTCCTAATATTTCACAAAATTAATTATTATTATTTTTACAGAAAAACTTATATGCTTTTCTATTTTTCTACTTCTTCTTCGTTATTTTTTCACGTCAATTAATTAAATTTCAATTATTGTTGCTTATCTTCATAACTTCTTAATAACAATTGAAGATGTTTATCCAAACTTTTGGATCTCTTATCGAATATTGTTGATAATTTTAGTTTGAGTTTTCCTACGGAAAGAAGTTTTTCAAAGTTAAAGCTAATAAAGTCTTATCTTCATTAAGTTTTTTGGCTACTATAGAGAAATAATTGGTTAGAGAACTTGATTGTATGAGTTTGGTGAATGAAATTATAGATAAAAAGGAAATAAATATTTTACTTTAGAATATGTATGTTCTTAGTTTTTATATTAGTATTAATATCTTCTCTTTTATTACTAGTATTGTAGATTATTTTGGAATAAAATGATTTTTACATTAGTTTTATTGGTTTTATGAAAAAGACACATTTTAAAGTTTTCCCCAAGCCTAAATATGTCTTGGCACGGCACTGGATTTTGGGATTGGATCGAAGCCTGTCCTCATATAGTTGAGTTATTGTAGCACTTTTTAAAACTTTAGTGCAGCCAGATCTTATGCAATTATGGTTTTCAAAGTACACTTTTATCATCAATTTGTTTTTAGCCCTCTCATATGAGCAATACACTCTCCATGGACACATTTTCTTCTCATCATTACACTTAGCTCAAAGACGATCACAAGAAGACTTGTACATCTTAATATCGTACTGTGACTTCATAGAGTATTGTAGAATCGCAAACTTGAAATAATTTGTACTTGAGAAAGTCTTCCCCAAAGCTAATATCTCTTCAGATAAATTTCCAGTACCTATAGATACACCCTTATCATCACCACCATCCTCATCTAATAATGGAGCCGGAATCACCTTTTCATTCCACATTTCAGTCCCACTGTAATTTTGGAAACACTGAAATTTTCTGGCCAACACTGTAAATCCAAAAGTCGGACTTTACCAATTTTCTCTCGCACCAGTCGGAGCTACAGTCGGACCTGTCGTCGGAGCTTCGTTTGATCGACCTTCAGTCACCGGATCTTCACTCGGCGGAGCACCAGCGAGTGTAGCTTCAATCAGTCGACCCTCGTCTTCTCTCTGGCGTCAATTGCTGGAGTAAAGATGGCGGTAGTGGACCCCAAGTCGACAGTGGCGGCAGACCAGCCCATGAAAACGCTCGCCGACAAAATTTCTTTTTTAGTCTCCCGTGATTTACCATCGTCGACTTTCTTCTTTTTTTAGGTTACAGTAATTTTTAACTTTTAATTTTTTTATTAACCTTATTTATTTTTTCATTAATACTCATGTTAATCAATTTAACGTTGATTAAACTTTAACCTTAATTTACTAAGTCAACTCTCAGTTTATGAATTATTTTGTTAAGTTAAAATTTGAAGAATTAAACTACAATTTTTCGATAGTTAAGTATTAAATGAGCTTTTTCCCTTCCTTCTTAAGTATATACACATAATTATTTTTGATTTTTTCCTAATCGTAAATCTTTTTGCTTTTATATTACATTTGTTTTTTTTTTCATTTGTTTAACTTTAAATAATAATTATAAAATAATTTTTTTCAAGTAAAATTCGAAATATTTTTAATTTTATCGTGATTTAAAATTATTAATGAGATAATATTAGTTAAATAAATATATATGAGTTATATTTTTTAAAAGTTTCTTTTCTAATACACAAATTTATTTGAAAATAAAATCTTTCCTTATCTTTAAATCCAGTTTTCTAAAATATCCAAAATTCTAATTCGAATACATTTAATATTTAATATTATAATTAAAATATGATTTAAACTTTGATGAGTTTCCTAAATATCCGATTACAGAATCTTATTAACACTTATATATATATATATATATATATATATATATTTCCCATAAATCGTAACAACATTATTGTATCTATATAATATTTCATTATAAGTTTATCTTGTATATTAAAAATATTATCTATTTAAAATAAATGTCCATACTAAATCTTAGATATTTAACTGAATTTTTATAAATTAAAAATTCTTTTAAACGTATTTAGATAAAATAACTAAAATTGTATTTAGATAACATTGAACATAATGTTAACAATCTCTTATTTAAATTATTTTTCGTAAATAAGAAAATTTAAGTTTAGGAATCTTCAAACCGTAAATTAAAATTTGATAGGTTTAATTAGTTTTTCAAAAATCATATTAAGTAATCTTTTTTTTTTTTTTGATGACCCTGGTATCCGGAGCCCCGAAGGACTCCGACTAGGCCCAAAGCGTCCGCAATCGCCAAGGATATCCAGGAGGGCCGCCGAATTCACCCCATGTTAATTGACGGTGGCCGGGATTCGAACCCAGGTGGCGGAACTCACAGCTGTGAGTCCTTTACCACCAGAGCTAGAAGTCCCGGTTTATTAAGTAATCTTATTAACATTAGTATATGATATTTTCCCATAATTTTATTATTATTTAATATATTTAATCTTTAAATTAAGATATGATTTGAATTTTGATTAGTTTCCTAAATATCTGATGAGAGAATCTTATTGACATTAATATATATTTTTTCCATAAATCATAATAACATTAATTGTGTCTCCGAATATTTCATTATAAATTGGGTAATTGTAATGAATAATCATAATGTACCATAATATTAACTAACTAACATCTACCATACCCTACATTCTTTCTCTCTCCTCACAATTTTTCATATATACATTTTCACCATTTCTTCTCTCACTCTCTCTTTCTCTCACTCTGGCTTACTCTTTTTTCCACTCAAATCCAAAATTTATTTTTAACATATATTTGCTACACTTAAGTAATACAAGTAAAACTTCTTTTCCACCCATTTCTAGAATATACAAAGTATGTTGGATTTACGGATTATTGAATTTTATTTTTGGGTTTAGGATATATATTTTTGGTTTAGGGTATATATTTGGATTTAGAATATATATTTTGGGTTTATGGTATATATTTTTGATTTAGTGTATATATTTGGATTTAGGGTATATATTTTGGGCTTAGAGTATATCTTTTGGGTTTAGGGTATATATTTTGGGTTTAGGGTCTATGGTATATATTTGGGGTTTAGGGTATATATTTGGAGTTTAGGGTATATATTGGGGTTTATGGTTTATATTTTGGGTTTAAGGTCTTTATTTTGGGGTTCTGAGTTTTTATTTTGGGTTTAGAGTTTATATTATGGGTTTTTGGTTTCGGAATATACAAAGTATGTTGGATATACGGATTACTAAATTTTATTTTCGGGTTTAGGGTATATATTTTTGGTTTATGGTATATATTTGGATTTATGGTATATATTTTTGGTTTAGGGTATATATTTCGGATTTAGGGTATATATTTGGATTTATGGTATATATTTTGGATTTAGGGTATATCTTTTGGGTTTAGGGTATATATTTTGGGTTTAGGGTCTTGGGTATATATTTGGGGTTTAAGGTATATAATTTGGGTTTAGGGTATATATTTGGGGTTCAGTGTATATATTGGGGTTTAGGGTATATATTGGGATTTAGGGTTTATATTTTGAGTTTAGGGTCTTTATTTTGGGGTTTTGGGTTTTTATTTTGGGTTTAGGGTTTATATTATGGGTTTCGGGTTTATATTTTGTGTTTAGGGTTTATAATTTGAGGTTTTAGGTTGATATTATTTTCATTAGTCCGACTATTACTATTAGTAGTCCAACTATTCATGTTTTATATTTTATTAACGAAAATCACTATTCACTATTAAAAAAATATATATCCGTTTTACATAATTTTAGTCATGTTAGATTCGTAAAAAAATTATGTTTTTTATGTAACTTTTGTGATTATATTATTTTTAAAGTGTTTTTATTTGTCAAAAATTGAAAAAGATGGAATTTTGCAAAACCAAAAAAAAAAAAAATGACACATGCGTGTGAGTGTTGTATTGATGAGTGTGTTCTCACAAAGAGTGAATGGAGATAATGTAGGTATATTATTACCAAAAATCTAATAATACAAAAATATGTACATTCATTTAATTTTGTTAAAGTAATGTTTATTCTTCAAATTAGCCTTTATAAATTTATCTTTTAAATTTAAAATATTATCTATTTAAAAAAAATCTACGAGCAACCCTAATTGTTCAAACCTATATATATAGCGAATCCAATAAACAATTAGAGCAGTCAATATTATAATATAGTTATTTCACTTGTACAATTATTTCGCTTTTTCAAATTTATTATCTATAAATTTATGTTTCAATATTCATGTTTTTTAACTCTATAATGTTCTTGACATTTTTAGTTTGTTTATTTTTTGTAATCAAACTTCATATTTAGGTTAGCACTCTTGCCTATATAACTTTAATCAAAGTAAATCTACTACACTTTTAATAATCTATCAAATTAATTTATTTTTCATATGTCTTTATATTTTGTGGCACTTGAATTCTGATTTTAATTATTATTTTTTGCCTCGATTCGTTTAATCAAAGTAAATACACAATTATTAATCGATTTTGTTTGATGATATTTAGAAAGATGTTTTTGTTTAATAGTTTGGTTAATGGTTTACTTATAGTTAGATATTCTTGAAAATGGTTAATTTTCAGCAAAATACTCGATTTGTTTTAAATTTATTTTGATTGTTTATTTGTGGGTAACACCTATGGATCCTCACAAAAAGATATCTCTCTTATATTATGTCTTTTATCTTGCTTTAAATTTAAGTATTTATATTGTTAATTGATTGTATTATTAAAGAAGTTGTGATGTTTCAGTTTAATAAAGAGAAAATGGATTATGGATCTCCTTTACGGTTTGGGAATCTCTTGTGAAGGCTTTGCTTGCTCGACATTATTGGGCTCACACTCTCCGATCCTTGCGTCACCATTCTATATCATGTGTAGATCGTGTGCTCCTTCGGCTCTGCTTTCAAGTCTCGATATACCACGTTTGACATGAGCGGAACAACATAATCCATGGCAAGCCTTTCAGAAATACAGCAATGCTTCGCTCGTCTATTTGCCGCACAATCACTTATTGAATTGTTAGTGTTCACTACGGTCATAAATCAAAATATGCATCCTTGGCTCAGCATTGGGAATCTCTGCACTTAGCAGTACAACATCGTCCAATCACAAAAGAGGAATCATCAAATGACTCAAAAGGACTCGTAACAGGGTCAAAAGTTCTCGCGAAAGCTACAGAGGCATTGTTAGAGTCTAAAGAAGGATACATGGCCTCAAATGAAGATCTAAAAAGAGGGATCCTACCATACCGAAGAGACTGAGCTTGCAGATACTGATGAAGACTCCATTGCAGCTTGAAGTCACAAGCTTGAGGCAGTGATCCAAGGAGCAGAGCAACGATCTCTTTAAATGAAGGAGCAAAGCGACAGGTTTCGTTGGAACCAGAACCAGAGCGGTCAAACGGAGACTTTGATGGACGTGAAGCCGGACTGCATACGAGAGAGAGGAGGAAGAGCCTCCGGAAGCAGTTGCGACCGACGACCCTATCGCCTACACTCACCCAGGCGCGGCGCACGGTCCAGAGCAAAAGCAAAACAAAGCGGGCAAAAGAGATGAAAGCAAAGAGAAAATCTGCGGAGGAGAGACAAAGGGCTTGAAAGAGGGGGCGATGCCGGCGGGAATCGCCGCCGCCGGGGTCGATAAGCTTCATTCCAAAGTGACTTCGATTTCTTTTGCGGCGCACTATTTGAGAGAAAATTAGGTTACCGTTTTAATAATTTTTTTTATACTAAATTCTGTGATGTCCCACAGAATTTTCTAGAACCAAGTTTTAACGAGGCAATTTAAATAACGCATCACAGCATGCTATCATTTCTACAAATTTCAAACAATTCTTAATCTTCCCTTTGTAAATAACATTTTTTTACTTTCTTGATATATAAATTTAACATTTTATAAAATATAAAAAAAGCATAGATCGCAACAATCAAAATTCCCAAAAAATATAATACATTTTGTTATTACTTAAATCGGGTTAGTACGTAATAGAGAGAATTATAGCAAAGTAATTTTAAGTTATTTTTTATTTAAAAATTAATAACAAAATGAAATTAAAAACAAAATAAATATATATACAAAATGAAAATAAAAAATCAATATATATATATATATATAAATATAATTTCTATAAATATAAAAACACAACACGTAAATTTCATCCAAATTATACAATTAAATAATTTTAATAAAAGTAATAACATATAAAATTAGATATGATATGTTACCGACTTATATAATTTAACAAAGTAATTATTTCGTGATAAAATTTATAAATATATTTTAAAATAATTAATATTTTTAATATATCAAACAATAATTAAAAAAGACAAAATATATAAATATACAGTTTCGTAATTATCTTAAATAAAAAATACAAAATTTACAAAAAGTGTAAACTTTATAATAAAAATATTAGTTTTATAATATATAATTATTAAAAAATTATAATAAATTAAAAGTTTTGTAAACCATCAATACTATTAAATAAATGGACATTCTCAAAAATACCACCAAAAACTAAGTTTATTCCAAAAATACCACATACTCCCAAAAGTTCCAAAAATATCACACTTTTTTCAAAAATACTACAAAAATATTTTTGTCTAAAAAATATCACAATATTTGAAATTGTTTTAAAACTATAAATTTAAACCCTAAAATCTTAAAACTAAACTCTACCCCTTCAAAACTAAACCCTAATTTCTATTTAGTGAACCCATAGAAAAAAAATTTAATTCTAAACCTTTAAAATTCACATTTTATGTTTGTGGTATTTTTGAAACATTCGACACTATATAGTATTTTTGGAACTTTTGAGAGTGTGTGGTAGTTTTGGAATTTGAACTTCTTTCGATGATTCCAAGGAATTTCTCTTACATAAATCATATGCAATATAAATATACATAAAACAAAAAAGTTAATAAATACAAATTTAATCACTTAATATATTAAAATATAATTTTTAAAAATATATTAATTAATTTATACAAGATATAAAACTAAAAATCAATTTACTTGTCTAGTTTAGTATACAAACCGGAAATCAAACATAAAAAATAACATTTATAATAGTGAGTGTATAGATCTCCGGACGGAGGCATTACCCCGGCGACTACAGTAAACGAGACTTTTCTGAGTCGAGATCTGAAGATTCAGACGATAACAATATGTCTCGTTGTTCAGAGAAACTTGATTAAGATTAGTAATTGCATATTCAAGATCTCGGAGCTGAGGAATTTCACTGCTCTTTGGATTGTGCTGATGGATTTCCGTAATCTACTGGGATTCTCGATCGTATTGCGTGTGTTTTTGATTGTATATGGAGAATGGCAAGATTCTCACATGGAAGTCAAGTACACTGATGTTGATTACATTGTTTTTTCTGACGCTGCTTCGTTGATGGCATCTGGTGAATCTCCTTACAAGAGAACCACTTACCGTTATTCACCTTTGCTCGCGTTTCTTCTCATTCCCAATTCCATCGTTCATCGCTCATGGGGAAAGATCCTTTTCTCTGCTTCTGGTACACACTTTTTTACTTGAATAACTTTCAACCTTTGTGGAATCTCTTTGTTGAATGTGTTGCCTCTATGTTTCAGATTTGCTTGTTGGTTTGTTTATCCGTATTGTTTTGAAACGACGTAAAGTACCAGAGAAGATATGTACATATTCTGTGATGGTATGGCTTCTCAATCCGTTTACCTTCACAATTGGAACTAGAGGGAACTGTGAACCAATCGTTTGTGCCATGATATTATGGATCATTATCTCCCTAATGCAAGGTAACACACCTACTTTTGAACTTGGAAGACTATGCTTGCTAGATGTGGATGATTAGTTGTTAGTTGTTACAATTTGACTCATTAGGTCTCTTTTATGAACTATTTTTGACAAAGATAAATGAAGAAAAATGTTGATTATGTAATTCTCCTTTCCAGTTAGTTAATCTGTGAAACTAATGACACAACTACAACAATATATATATTTTGCTATGTAGGTAATTTGGCACAAGCTGCATTTTGGTTTGGGCTTGTTGTGCATTTCAGGGTCTATCCTATCATATATGCTTTGCCAATCATCCTTGTTCTCGATTCCAAGTTATTTAGAACTGGTCAAAAGCCACCTCTTGAGGATTGGAATAGCAGTCAGGTCAAGACTGTGAAGAAAACATTCCACTTCAATCTCTGGACCATTTTAAAAAGTTTGTTTTCCAGGGAGAGAATCATGTTTGCTTTGATATCTGGTGGTGTTTTTCTAGCTTGCAATGTTATTTCCTTCTACTTGTATGGACAAGAGTTCCTGCACGAAGCTCTCTTGTATCATCTGACTCGCACAGATCCAAGACATAACTTCTCCATCTACTTCTACCACATATATCTTCACTATGAGCGCCAGTTTTCAGCTGTGGAGAAGCTTATCTCGTTTTTACCTCAGTTTGCAGTACAGTTCGCTTTAGTCTTCTGCTTTTTTCAGGATCTAGTGTTCTGTATCTTTCTCCAAACCGTCGCATTTGTGGCTTTCAATAAGGTATAAAAAAAATGCATCACTAAGACTCTCATTTCTCTCCATTTATTGTGCTTCAATAGTTCATTGAGCTAAAACCATATGGTTTTCATTTGTCTGTAGGTAATAACGGCACAGTATTTTGTATGGTTCTATTGCTTGTTACCTTTGATTCTACCATGGAGCCGTATGAAGCTGAAATGGGAAGGCTTGTTATGCATTATACTGTGGATTGGAGCTCAAACACATTGGCTTTTATGGGGATACATGCTTGAATTCAAGGGCATTAACGTCTTTTTACAGCTATGGATGGCTAGTTTATTGTTTCTGGCTGCAAACACTTTTGTCCTGATCAAAATCATACAACGCCATCAATTTTCTCCTCTCTTCAGGAGAAATGAATTCTCTGATCCAAAACTTGACTGATACTAACTCAAAAGTTGTTTGTTGGACCATTTTCATGTATTAGTTATGGCTTTTGTATATAGATCATGATATGCTAATTTTGTTAGTGTGTGTTTGTTATGTCGTCTAATAGGTCTCTTAAATTAGGCCTTTGCTTGGAAAATAGTAGGCAGTACAAGTCTGTCACCTAAAGCGTAGCTATATCTTTTGTCTTTACATTTACGTTTGTACAAATGAGATAATACAGATTATAGTAGGATGAATTAAGCTACTAGCCACTTTTTCTACTATAATTAATAATTAAGAATATAACACTACACAACTAATTGTATTATATAAAAAAAAGATTTTGGGCTCCTCAAACTAGCCACTTTGGTGGTGATTGGTAGAAGCTGTACCATCTTTCTATTGCCATTTTCTTTATA
>OVBE01002344.1:0-22802 GCA_900406425.1 Iberis pinnata | reverse complement strand
AGTACTAAAATTTAATTAAGAAATATCTAAAACTAAAATGTATTTGAGGTTTTAATACATCTATAACTATAAATTATAAACCAAACTTTACCAAAAAAATTGAGTACTAAAATATAATTAAGAAATACTCTAAACTATAACTCAACATAATTAACATATCCAATATTCAACAATCACAAATTGAAGTATATAAACTGTAAAACTTTGTAAGTTTTATATTACACTTTGTAAACTTAATTTGTATTTTTAGATTAACTATTTTGTTTAGATATTTTCTTCTTATTTGAAAAGGATATTTGAATTAATCACCAACTCGATTGGAGGTTAGCCAAACAAGATTTTCAATAACTTATTTTGTTGAATATGATATCTTAATGTCCTATAAAATCATGTCAAATGGTTTTGAATGGTGTGAATCAGGGCCGACTCAACTCTTATATAGTCCCTGGGGCAAAACCAAAAATTAGGCCTTTAATATATTAAAAAAATCATACAATTAAAATTAAATAAAATTTTTGTTCTTACAAATATGAGAATCATCTCTTATATTTTTTTCTTTTCTTTTTTTAGTTTTTCTTGCAGGAAAAATTTCCAGAACAAAATATCTTCTTAATCTGGAAAAAAAAACCAGTAATCATCCCAAAAAAATAATTATATGAAACGATTTTTTCGAGCTTTACTCGAAGAAAAATCATGTATAACCGTTTCAAATCAATTTCCTCTAATATGTTCTTTTCAATGCATAAAATAGCTAAACCATTCAATCTTTCTTGTGACATTGAAGATCTTAAATAATTTTTTAGCAACTTCAATTTTGAAAAGCTTATCTCGGCTGAGCCTACAGTCACAAGTGTAGTCAATAGAATACGATAAGCAATTGAAACGTTTTGATAATAACCCGCACTTTCAACAAATTCAAGAACTTCACTAGGTTCCATGGATACTTGGATAAAGTCACCTGTAACATTCTCAACTCCTAATAAAAATCATCTAAATTAATATATGAAGAACTACCATGTGAAAATGTTTTGTAAAACCTTGTGCAATGTTCTCGTAATTTACTTTCATCTAATGCTTTCAATTTTTTTGAATCAAATAAGAATCCAAAGATACTATTAAAATAACTCATTTGCTCAAATCTATTTTTCACTGAAGTTATTGCCATATCCCCTACAACTAAAAAGTAGTTAACTCTAAAAGCATCCTCACCTGAGTGAACTTCTTCACCAACATTAGTTTCATCAAACTGTTTTTTCCGAAAAATATGGCGCTTCTTTGGAAATATAGGATCAATATTCATATCATGAGCAATACTTTGAGTTATGCTCAAACTAGAATTAAACCCTTCTTGTCTATACTTCTCAAAAAATAGAACAACACCTTCCAATTGCTTCAAAGTATTATCAATAGACATAGACTTAGATTGTAAGTTTTTACTTACCGTGTTAATAGCAAACAAAATATCATACCATATAACCATTCCAAGTAAAAATTCAAAATTTGCAAACGCCATGATTAAACTTTCAGCATCACTTTTTATCATAGCGTTATCACATGATTCATATAATTCCAAAAGAGCTAACCTTACTTGTGGATCTTGAAACCTAATAGCTTTGACACTTTTGATTCGACTCTCCCAACGAGTATTGCACAAAGATTTCACTGTAAAAAAGAAACATGGTAAAGCAAAATATTCCATCTCTTTGTAGAACTTGAAAATAATGTATATATGCGTTGCAAAACTCCAAAGAAAGAAATAGCTTTCACACATGAATGAGCCATATCACTAACCACACGATTAAGACTATGACAAGCACATGGCATATACAATGCTTTTGGATTTATATCAAGAAAACGCTTTTGAACACCTTGATGTTTTCCTTTCATATTAGAACCGTTGTCATAATCTTGGCCCCTCGCATTATTAACATCAAGAGTAAGAGAATTTAAAGTATCTAGTATTTTTTCAATGAGTCCAAAACCGGAATTGTCATCTACCTTTAGAAACTCCAAAAAAATTCTTGTACTATCACTTTTTTGTTTGACATATTCACACATCGTACTATTACAGTCATTTGCTCTTGATGGCTCACATCTGGTGTACAATCAAGAATAACATAAAAATATTTTGCCTCTTTAATAACTTTTACAATGGAAAGTTGAACATTATGAGCTAAAATGGAGATAAATTCATTCTGAATATTATGACCAAGATAGTGATGATGAATTTCGTGGCTTTGAATGCGTCTAATATGATCTTGGATTACCAAATCAAATTCTGCAATCATTTCATTTGAGCCTAAGAAATTACCATTGCTTTCTTGGTAAAGTTTTTCATTTTTACCTCGAAATGCTAAATTTCGTTTAGCAAGAAATTTCACAACAACAATTATTCTAATTAAAACAAGTCTCCAACGTTCTTTCTCTTTGTAGTTCTTTATCAAATGTTAGATTTTTGTCTAATCTAACTTTCAACTCATTCCAAGTTTTCATGTTAGTCATATGATCTGCACTTCTCTCATGTTGTTTAAGCCTCTCACTAAGGTGTTTCCAATCTCTTAGACCATCATTAGCTAAGGAAATTAAGCAACCACGAGATTTAAACAATTTGCAACAAAAATAATAACATTTGTCTAAATGTTTCAAGTAAACAAGCCAATTTCTATCACTAGTTCCTCCATTACTCAATTTTTTAGAGTAGTATTCATATGAAAAATGCCTAGAAGTTTCATCTAAAGGAAACATAAGATTCATTTCTCTTTGTATACTTTTTCAACTAATAGTTTTCTCATTTTATTGTCAAGATTATCTCAATATCTAGGATTATAAATATCAATGAATGAACTTGGTTTCTCATGAACATCTAAATTTTCCACTAGATGTGTCTAACACGTGATCATGCTCATTAAAGTGGCTAGTGTCATCATCTAAATGATTATTTGATTGAGAAACATCATTAGCACCCGTCTTTATCACATATTTATCTAAAGCACATTTTGTGATTTAATAAAAGTTTCTACTTCTTTCTTTATTTTTTCTTTTTTGACATTCAGATAAATGTTTTCCCTTCATGATTTAAACTAATTATCAAGTAAAAGGAAGAATAACACATGGAATTGGGGAAGAAGAACAATTACTTGAATTTATTAAACAACTGGACAAATAAAAATCTGAAAATAAATAAGAAAAAATTAGTATACATGAGTACAATTACTGAATTATGGTTTGAAAAATTCAAGTAACAAAAAAAAATTGGGTACAAGAAAGAATGCAACAAATTATGCATTATATGTGCTGCTTACAAGCCTATAATAAATTCCATCAATATATTTCTTACGAAAATTAACAAAAAAACTAATTTTACACTATAACACTAACAAAACAAAAACTAATTTTACAGCCTATTATACACTAGCATGGATTCATTATGTCTTTATACTCTACTAATTAAAATCTTACTTAAGAAAATATGAAACTTTTGGATTAATAGAGAAAGATACAATGATCAAATCAAAGTCACAATGTTTTTGAGAAATTTTATTTTTTTCAGAGATTTGAGAGAACCAGAGAGAAGATGAAAAGTTTTAGACGTTGGAACAATTGGAGAAAAGAATGATTAATTAAACCTAAAAAGTTATGTATCTAAGTTTTTTTGTAGTTAAAAAAAGTAAAAAAATAATAGTGGGCCTCGTAGAAACCAAAATCTGTATGAGAATTTTTTTCATTAGGCCCCAATTTTTGCGGAAATAAATTTGTATTAACAGAAACTTTAAAAAATAAAAAATAGTGGACCCCAGTTTTTGTGGGCCCCATGGCAAAGCACCGCATGTCCCTATGTCTAAGCCGGCGCTGGTGTGAATATGGAAAAATTAAAGCACAGTTTATGTTCAACGTTCAAAATGCATGAATAAATAAAAGCATACATTAATTTTATGAGCATTTTTAAAAAGTATTTGAGGTTTTTATAAATCAATAACTATAATTTATAAACCAAACTTTACCAATAAATTGAGTACTAAAATGTAATTAAAAATATTCTAAACTAAAACTCAACCTAATTAACATATTCAATATTCAACAATCACAAAATAAAGTATATAAGCTCCAAAAAATTGTTAAGTTTTATATTACACTTTGCAAACTCATTTGTTAGTTTTAGACTAATTATTTTGTTTCGTTATTTTCTTCTTATGTGAGAAGATATTTGAACTAATCACCAACTAGCTCATTGGAGGTTAGCCAAACACCATTTTCAATAACTTATTTTGTTGAATAAAATATCTTAATGTGCTATAAAATTATGTCAAATAATTTTTGAATGGTGTGAATATAGAAAAATTAAAGCACACATTTTTATTCTACGTTCAAAATACATGAATAAATATGTTTTTATTGTGCTTCAAAAAATTAGTTGTATTGAATTTCTCAATTTTTCATGTCATAGTAATTTTTTATGAACATTATATCATGAGGGTGTTTAAATAAATAAAATAGAAAAAGGTGCAATAGAATATCAACTAACTATTTAAAAATGCATACTAAAAAGTTTGTTCGAGATTAGTTTCAAGATACTTTCATAAAATCTAAAAATACATAAGAAGAAAAGGTTTTCACAAAAAACATAAGAATAAATGTATAAGATAAATTATTATAATTTTTGTTAATGATTATTAGTTTATTACAAAATTATTTGCAATTTTCATCTTATAATTATACTGAATTAAATTATATATTTTGTAACTAAAACAAACCTAAATATATATTAGATCTATAACATTTTGTTGAAACTTTTTTATGATATTTTTTAGTCCGATCATTTTCACTGACCCGCCCATAGGCGGGTAATACTCTAGTCTCTATATATATAAAGATAGATTTTTCTCACTTCTCCTTGTGCCATCTCATCATCTACGTGATATTTAAGTTTTAATTTTCATGATTTTGGAATTAATTTATAAGTAACTTATTCACTACACATTATACATTTAATTAGTTATGAAAGAAATATGAAGAGTCATGCATTTCTTTTGACAATATGATATATATCACAAAACTAACACAAAAATAAACTATATTCACTAAAAGACAAACATCTATATTAGCTTCATGAGTAGTATTTGTTAATGTATTCGTGGAGAACCGGACGAAACCCGCAATCATCTATTCTTCACCTGCCCATATAGCTTCACCTTATGGATGGATCTTACCTCTGGCATTCTTCACTCACGAATCATCACAGACTAGATTCACACGCTTGCATCATTTGCTTCCAATCCGCAATATGTGGAATTTGGCAGGAAAGGAATGGACGTCATCACAACAAACCGCACCGCACACACACTTACCTTAAGCAACAGATCGTTCGCATCATTAGAGATCGGCTGACCAGCCTGTGTTACGCTAGCGACTCTCGTTACCACAGACTCCTCCCTCGTTGGCTTGCCTTACATCCTACGCATTGACCTTCGAAAACTGCCTAGCACTTGCGTGGGTCACACCCCTATACTTGCATTAATTGCATTACATGCTCCTTCTCTCCGCTTATAGGTTGTGTTTCAAAGGTTGTACTCTTTTTCATGTTACTAGTTTTATCCCATTGAATTTTCTAGCTTCAGGTTTTAACGAGGCACCTTTGAACACCTCATAACACCTATAAGTTTTCTTTTTATTGCTTTGGACGAACAACCACATTCGTATATAACATTTTCCTGTTTTGTTATATAAATTTAACATTCCATAAAAAAATGTATTCGAGGTTTTGTAAAACAGTGATTACAAATTATGAACCAACTTAACCAACAAACTATGCATTAAATTATCAGTAGAAAAGTCTCTTAAATAAACAAAAACAATAAATTATACTCACCAACGAAAAATAGTCGTATTTATTTTATGAGCCTTGTTTTTTTATAAAGTACTTGAGGTTTTAATAATTCAATAACTATAAATTATAAACCAAATTTTAGCAATAAATTGAGTACGAAAATATAATTAAAAATATTCTAAACTAAAACTCACCCTAACTAACATATTCATTATTCAACAATCACAAAATAAAGTATCTAAACTCCAAAATTTTGTAAGTTTTATATTAAAATTTGTAAACTCATTTGTTAATTTTAGATAATTAGTGTGTTTTCGTTATTTTCCACTTATTTAAGAGGATATTTGAAATAATAACCAACTTATTGGAGATTAGCCAAACACGATTTTCAATCATTTAATTTACTGACTAAAATATCTTGATGTGCTATAAAATCATGTCAAATGTTTTTAAATGGTGTGGATATGGAAAAATCAAAGCACACTTTTCTTTTAACGTTCAAAATGCATGAATAAATATTTTTTAATGTGGTTCAAAAATTTAGTTGTATTAAATTTTTCAAAAATTCATGTCATAATAATTTCTTGTGAACATTATATCATGAGTATCTAAATAAATGAAATAGAAAAAAGTTCAAGAGAATATAAACTAACTATGTTCGAGAGTAGTTTAAAGATTTTTTTCATAAAATCTAAAAAAAAATACATAAGAAGCAAAAGTTTTTCATAAAAGATGAAAAAAAACGTAAAATAGAATTAATTATAATTGTTGCTAATGTTTATTAGTTTCTTAAAAAATCACTTTGCAAATTTCAACATATTTTTATCATTATATTTAGTTAAATTATTTTGTAACTAAACAAAATATAAATATATATTAAATTTATAACATTCTATTCAAATTATTCTTTAGGATATATTTTTTGGTCTGATAATTTTCACTAGCCCGTCCGTAGGGCGGATAAAAATCTAGTTTACAATAAAACAAACTAATGCATAAATGTCTGAATTATTAAAAATGTTTTTTCTTTAGAGTGGACAATGACTTTCTTAATTTTTAGCAAATTGTAAATTTATGTAGATTATTTAATTACATAATATTTATTATATTATCCAAAACCATACTATATCGTCTAATTCGGTTCGGTTTGATTTTACCGTTTTGAACACCCCTAATTTAAATAAATACGTACGGGTGACAACAAAAAGAAACTACTTACGAGTTATATATTTTTCTCTATGGTTGTGTCTCTTACATGGTTCGTTGGTATTGGTGAGATCAATGCATGGTAAACACTGAAAACGCAGTCGTGACTTGCTATCTTCTTTAAAATCAACCTAGTTGTGTCCTCTTGAACCACCTTCACATCTTTCTTCTCTGCTAGCCCCGATTCAACAATGTTATCAACCTTAATTTTTTTTGTCTTAGTCAAAAAAGCAACAATCGCCGCTTATAGTGGCCCTAGACTTGGAAAAACGCCACATATTCCATGTACCATCCTCTGTATACGATCCCGAATACTTCTCCATCGGAAACCCTCAATACCACTCCCGATGAATAGTTTTTGTACGAAGCATATGACTTATTCGCCTCCGATAAAGTCATACACTTGATAATGCTAGAACCTTTGCGAGAATCATGTTCCAAGAGAGTGAGACCGTTGTCGTGCGACATTAAAAAAGAAGGTATATAGGAATTTACCGAAATGAGAATGTCAGTATGTGTAAGTATCTTGAGATTCATATATTTATTTTGACCATTTTCTTGATTTTTGATCAAGATCTTGATCTCGGGCTCTCCGCAGATTTTTTGTAGAAACTGGACACAATTGCCGGACGACATCAAAGATGTGACGTCTTACAGTTTATAAGATTCGGTAGGTGCATTTGGTCAATGACATAGTTTGCTTCGTCTTCGTGGAAACCAAGGACGGACCCACCTTATGAGAAAGTAGGTCAGTTGAACCAAGATAAATTAAGCTAAAAAGTATAATATATTGTTGATTTTAGAGTATTTTAGTAAAATAGGTAGTTTCTCAAACAATATTTGAAAATAAGGTAGGTAAACAAAGGTAATTTGTGATTTAGGTTGTTTTTTGGTAAGCAATGAAAATTATACCAAAAATATTCTTGCATCATTTAATAAATAAATAATTAAATTTTTTAGCAAATATGTTTATTACTTTTATCAAAATAATAATGTTACGTAAGATCATATATGGAAATATACCATTTTTGTTACGTTTTGTAATTGATATGAGAATATGTCTAATAAAATTGAAATCATTAAATAATGTTCCTATAAGGAAACTTTTTAATGTTTATTTTAACATATTACACATTTATATTCTTGAATGGACAAAGGGTGCATAAACGAGTCTTTAATTGCTATGATGATGAATGATTTTGAAAGTAAAAGTAGTTATGCAATGGTACATGTGCAACGTGAATGTACAACTATGCACGTTAACCATTTACATGAACGTGATAGGTGCACAAATGATAGTCACATGAATGAGCAATATGCAATTGTGAATGCTCTTAATTCATGTGAATCATATTCTTCGTTGGTTGTCATGCCTGTGAATGGTAATTATGCACGTGAATAACAATTATGCACGTGAATAACAATTATGCACGCGAGGATCAATTATGCATAAAAACAGTATCTATGAATGAAAATGTTGGTTCCGTGAATGTACTTAAATTATCTTAAAGTTTTATTGGAGATGAGATCATTACTGATGATGAAAAAATCGTTTATTAGAGATGAAATCATTGTTGAACCATGAAATAAAAATTGTTAAATGTGGTTAAAAATCTAACAATTGTTTCTCAAATACATGACATAAAATAGGAAAAAAGATTTTGAAAAATTACCTAGGTAAAGAGAGAATATTTACTTTACATAGTTTGGTTAACGTATTAATGTTTTTAAAATGAATATTTACATAATATAACTATTAAAATTATTGAATTATATAATTATAATGATTTGTCTAAAATAATTATAGGGATAAGATTGTAAACTCATAGGGTGAAAGTACCTAAACACCAATGAATTTAAAAAACACCTTATTTCCAAATAATCTAACATAAAGGTGACTACCTAGCAAATTTTTTCTTGATTTTATAGTAAATGATTTGTTGCACTTGTAAAATCTCTAAATTTTTTACAATATTTTATTACGTTTTCTTTTTTAGTTATTATTTAAAAAACAAACTTTTATAGTTTTTAACTGAAGACTATTCTCTAAAAGTATTAGTTTTTTTGTCCGACTCTAAAATGTTAGTTTATTTAAGATTACAATTTTAAACCATTCACATAATTCTTTATTATTTAACACATTTCTTTTTCTAAAATTAATCTACAATAGATTATACATCATTTAATTTATTTATCTACATTAAAAGTTTGATATATTAGTTTAATCTATTTATGCAATTCAAAATACTATACATAATTTGATAATTAAAATGGATGACTATATATTTGTAATTATGTTGTTAACTGAAATTGTTATATGATAGAATCTTTGATTTAAATTTTATTTTTTTGAGTAAAATATATTTCTAGGTCTCCAGAGATGACGTAATAGAAACTTGAATATATTTTTTATACCTTTTGATTTACATATATTTTTAAAATTAGTTTTTGTCATATACATTGTTAATGAGATTATGGTGAATATATATTTTAAAGGACAACAAAACACCTTTGTAAAATATTATATATTTATTTTAGAGATATTTATTTTAGATATATATGTTTAGTTACAATCTGAACCAGATAAAAATAATTTATGGGTTCACCACTAGTAAAAACTAATAGCGTATCTTACAAACTTTGCCATTTAATTTTGGACGAAAGAGATTGGAAAATGAGTTATGAGAATGAAGAAGCTAAATCTTGGACTTTATTTGTCGTGGTGTATATTGTGTGCCCAGATTCGACCCATAAACCCAAGTTTAGCAGGCTAAATTAAGGTCGAGTTGTAATATATTATCTATGGTTTTTATTCTTTTCTGGTGCACCAAACTTATAGGGATTAGTTGTAGAGCAGTTTTTGAAAACCAGATTAGACTGGACCAAGGGTCCTACTGGATAATTCTGAATCGGAAGAGTATCCGGTTCGGATTGATACCGGTTTAGATTGATACTAAAACTTAAATTTAATCAAATCGGTTAAAATCCGGATCAAACGGGCACAAACTTTATATAACTTAGTTTATTATGTTTTATAATATTTTTTTTTAGATTTTATATTTAAAATCTTAACATATGTTTTGTGCATTTATAACTTACTTGATAAAAAAAATTAATTATAAATTTTGTCTCAAACGTAATGTTATATACATATAAAAATTCAAAAAAATTATCAAATCCAATTGAATCCGATCGGATTGCACTGATTTGTGACCCAAAATTTGATTTGGTTCAGTCTCCAATCCGGTTTACAAAAAATTGTTGTAGAGGGCAGATAAGATCACTTATTTAAACCGGACGGAAAAAAAATCTAATCGGTTTTGTGTATGTGAACGAAAACAGAACCGTATAAAAAATATCTTCAATTTTAAAATTGGTCAACAAGAGAGAGAAAATAATAGAAGTGGAGACTTTAAAATAAAAGGTAGAGGCTTTCTAAAACCCTAATCTTGCACTTCGTCTCTGTATCCCCAAAACCCTTTGTCTTCTCTCTATTCTCTCTTACAGAAAACGATGAGTGAAAACAGTAACCACAACGAGGAACAGTTCATCAGCTTTGGACATAATCAGAACACGAAAATACGTTTTGAGGATGCTGATGAAGACGTAGTTCCACAAGAGTCCGGTGTTGCCGGTGAGGAAGCTGCTCAGGATGAATCAATGTGCGACGTCGGCGAGAGTTCTGAAGTCAAAGATGATACCACCAGTGCTGATTACTACTTCGATTCTTACTCTCACTTTGGTAATTCCCTTATGGATTCACTTCATATTGATGTTTCTCAGTTTCAAAAGTTTTGTTTTATTAGACTAGAGAAGATTATTTTGCTCTATGATTTCACGATTTTATTACTTTGAATTGATTCGTTCAACTGCTTAATATTGAATATTGACTCTGTTTCCACTGTTATGTATTTTGCAGGAATCCATGAAGTAAGTATCTTGTATTTTGAGGAAAAGCCATACCCTTGTATTGATTCTGTAAACGAAACAGTCCAATATAATTCACTGTGTTTCTTCTAATTCGAATGTGTTGTGTTATAGGAAATGTTAAAGGATGTAGTGAGAACAAAGACTTATCAGAATGTAATTTACCAAAACAAGTTTCTCATCAAAGACAAAATTGTTCTTGATGTTGGAGCTGGTACTGGAATCTTGTCTTTGTTCTGTGCCAAGGCAGGGGCAGCTCATGTATACGCTGTATGTCCTTTTTATCTTTCTCTTTATGGTGAAATTCTCTTTCAGTTTAGTCTGAATGACTTGATTGTGAATGTTCGGCTCTTTAATAGGTTGAATGTTCTCAAATGGCTGATATGGCAAAGGAGATTGTTAAAGCAAATGGATTTTCTGATGGTATGTTTCTCTGTAATTGTATTCAAATGGAAGACATGTATGTTCTATGGTAGCTTGACGAATTTTGTTTAATGGTTGCAGTTATAACTGTTTTGAAAGGGAAGATTGAGGAGATAGAGCTTCCTGTTCCTAAAGTTGATGTGATTATATCTGAATGGATGGGTTACTTTTTGTTGTTTGAAAACATGTTGGATAGTGTCTTATATGCTCGTAATAAATGGCTTGTAAGTTATCAGATTGTTACTTGTAACCATTCTTATGGAACAACCATGAGAACTTATTGGCTGTACTTATTGATATAGGTTGATGGTGGAATTGTGCTACCAGACAAAGCCTCTTTGTATCTTACGGCCATAGAGGATTCAGAGTATAAAGAAGACAAAATAGAATGTGAGCTCATTGATTCGACAACTTCTCTCTTTTCTAACATTCATTGTTATGTTACATAGTACTTACATCTGTCAATTGCTTTTATGTTTGCTACTACAGTTTGGAACAGTGTGTATGGTTTTGACATGTCATGCATCAAGAAGAAAGCTATGATGGAACCACTTGTTGACACAGTCGACCAAAACCAGATTGTAACCGATAGTAGGCTGCTTAAGGTATGACAGAAGCATGAGAATGATTAATACTATTTCTTTGACCTTTGGCTAGTGCTTATTTCATTTTTTGTTTTGGTTTTTTTTGTAAACAGACCATGGATATTTCAAAGATGTCTTCTGGTGATGCTTCCTTCACAGCCCCGTTTAAACTCATTGCACAACGCAATGATTACATTCACGCTCTTGTAGCGTACTTTGATGTATCGTTTACCATGTGCCATAAGCTTCTTGGTTTCTCAACAGGTTCAGTTTCTCTACATAGACACATATTGTCTCGTTTTGGTCTAACACTTGTGTACTGAATAATCTTGATGTGAAATGTAGGACCGAAATCCCGAGCTACCCACTGGAAACAAACTGTTATGTATCTAGATGAAGTGTTGACCATATGTGAAGGTGAGACAATCACTGGAAGCATGTCGGTTTCTTATAACAAGAAGAATCCTAGAGATGTTGACATAAAGCTAAACTATTCTTTGAATGGTCAACATTCTAAGATTTCAAAGACTCAAAACTACAAAATGCGCTGAAGAATTTTTTTTGTCAAAATCTAAACTGAAAAGTTACTATTCTCGTTTTGTTATTTTGTTTTGTATTTTTTTTTTTCCAAGTTTGCAACATTACCTTTGTTTCTCGCTACTACATCTTAATGATTTTTCTCTAAATTATCGCATTCTATATTTCTTAATGTGTTACAGAGCTTATGTTTTTGCAACACTTTCAAAGACAATAGAAGCTAAAAGAAATAAACACTGATGTCTCTGAACAATATCTTCTGAAAAAGCAAGTGTGAAGAAGAGTATACATTTAAACAGAACCAGCTTTCAAAATGTTAACTATAACTCAGATTTTCCAGATTTAAGTCCTTTCCACCATCTCCTGACCTTGTTTGATACTTTTTGCGCATGTTTCTTCAAAACCTCACCTTTCTTCTTGATTTCCTTAGTGATTGTCTTACTCCATTCTTCCTTTTTACTCTCTTTCTCTCTCAAAACTTTTCCCTAATACAATAAGAAACCATAAACTGTTTAGAGGAAAGACTGAAAGATCTTAGTTTCTTCTTTATGAAAGTTTAAACTTATTATGTACCAAGTTCTTGGGAAACTTATCATTTTCTTCCTCATCTTCATCATCGTCATCATCTTCATCTTCATTACCTACCTTCCCCAAGTTATCTTTGTATTTCTCTAGATCTTCTCTAGAGTATACCTTCATACCAGGTGCTCCTGGCATACCCTGATGAAACTCAGAGTTAGCTTAAGATCATTCGATTGATATTGATGCTTACTATTAGTCATCAGAATTCACCTGCATAGATCTCATGATCTTGTCCATTTCAGCATCTTTTGATGGTTTTGCAACAAATGCTTCTCCAGGAATACGATCCTGCACAAAGGTAAAAGAGACACTCATCACCAAGTTTTTGTCTTTTCATGAGACCCAAATCATCAAAGATCCACATTCCAATTTCAATAAACATAGGACGATACCTTGGGAACAGGTGGCGGGTTCTTGGTACAAGCATCAGTCAAGTCTTTGCATAGATGATTTACCAGAGAAACAAGATCAGGCTTAGACTTGTATATATACTCTGCAACATCAGTGTCTGAGTAACCAATGACCTATAAATCCAAAAAAAACAGATAATAAGCAATCCCCAAACTCTGTCTTATCCAGTTGTAGTAATTGGCTGAAAAACCACAATGTACTCACCTTTTGACAAGCAGCCTCAATAGTCTTGCACTCAGAATTACACATCCCTTCTTCTTCTTGTTCAACCAGCTATAAAACCAAATAAAAACAGAGTCAAGACAGAACCAGATGCTTTTGTGTTTCAATTTAATTCAATCCCAACTTTACCTCAAGCTTGTTGCCTTTCTCTACAATGTCAATCTTGAGAATCCAATCAGCTTCCTCTTTCTTCAAGTTGCAGATGTTTTCAGCAATCTCAATGATCTCATACTCCGAGATCTAACATAAGCTAATTTCAGTAACCAAAAAATCAAATAGAACGATGAATGAATGATTCATAACACAATCGAATCTAATACCTTCTTAGGTGAGATCTGTGTCTGCTTCTCCTTCACAAGCTGGTGTAGCTTCGAAGCTAGTTTCTCACAAACCTGACACTTAATGAACGGAACATCCTCCTTTCTCGGCGTCGATAACGGTTTCTTCGCACCGTCGGAGACTGGTAATAACGCCGACGAAGCTAGAAAAGCTAATGTCAAAGCTATAAGAACTCGATTCATCATTGAATGAAACGAAGAAGAAAGACAGATTCTTTATCGGTGGCTTTAAAAACCCGTGAAAGTTTGAGACTTTAACAAGGATTGTATAAATAAGATGATGAGGTTTTAGTTTTTACGATCTCTTCGCCGAAAATTTTGGGGTTTTTGATTTTTCCGTGTGCCTGTGCCGTGTTGTTGAAGTGGAATCGATGTTACGCTTATTAACGTGTTTCCTGTAATCTTATTGGCTATTCAACTGCTGACACGACAGTGGAGCCCACTTGTTTTAGTTTAAATACTTCTCTTTTTGTTTGGTAATTATGCAAGTTTTAACTTTTTAACTGTAAGAGAAATGTTTATACCAAAGAACAGAGTCCAATAAAGGAGCTACAAGGCATTGAGTTTGGATAAGATAGATTTTGTAACTAAACTGTTAGTACACTTAACAGATTCGATCAACAGATACTTATGAGCTTGTAGCATTGGAGCACATTTAGCAATGAAATTTAGCAAGAAGTTTCCAAATTTTAGAGATTTGGAATACCTTTCTGCCAACTCATGAATCTTAGAAACAAGACATTCAACTGAATCTTGTGTTAATGGTACCTCATGAATCAAGATGTTCTGGAAAAGGATAAACAATGATTCATTCCATGTGAGATCATCAGATATAAGATCTCTGTGGCATGGAAGAAGCAGAAACCTTCTCTCTTCTGTTCTTCCACAAAGTAACTTCTGACAAAACGCAGAAACTTGACCCAAGTGCAAGCATTCTTTTAAAACCTTTGTAATCACATCGCAAATGAAGTTGTTAATCCCTTCTTTCTTGAGTATTAAAGGGAACACTAAAGCATACTCAGCTGCTTTTTGGTGGTTCTTGCAGAAGTCAGCTGTTGCAGAGATTAACACACGAGAGGCGGATTTATCAAGAGTCAGAAACTTGGGAAGCAAAATTGAACATAGAACCTGACTTGGCCACCCAAGCTCATCTTCTTCATTTCCACTATGTAAATTTGAAAGAAGAATTGCAGCAATTTCATCGTCTACATTCCAAGGCTCAATCAAAGCCAAAAGTTTGAAAGAGTTTATACCTTTATCCAAGCAAAGTTTCCGAATTGCAGTACACAAGGTTAGAACTTCAGAAGTAGACTCGAAGCTGGTAATTTGAGCTTTAAGATTCATCGCCATTTCATAATCATCAGGGGGTAATGCAACGTTTTTGGTATGGTCAGTGTTATCCACAACTTGTTGAAGATCTTCGTTCACATTCTCATTTATTTGAGTCATCATCTCCTTTCCATTCCACGAATCAACAACTAACATTTCTGAATGTATATCAGCGCATGAGACTGGAAGCCATGGAAGGATTCTACCAGTAGAACCAGCTTTCGCACTGAGCCAATCAGGAAGAGAGTCAAATTCATCACTAATGCTATCTTCATCGGCCGAATCCAAACCTAAGTGAGATATCCAATCAAATCTTGTTTCAGGAATTCTATCGAGCAGGTTATGTGCAGCTTTCTGAACCCAGAAATCTACCTCTTTACCACCACCCAGCATCTCCCTCGCAAGCCAAATCAAATCACTAACGCAAAACCTCCGATACTCGATAAGAAGGAAAGATAGAATCCTGGATTGAACTATGTTGGGTAGTGTCTCAATGAAAAGAACCCTAACGCAAAACAATCTCATCAGCAACCACCCAAATCGGTCCAATAACAAAAAACAAAAAACAAATCTTTAGATCTGGGCATTACTTATTTGCATGTGGAGATGAATTAAGATCGGATTGTTTCTTCAAAAGTGAAATAAAAGAGCTATGGTTGATCGGAGAAGTTATTGAAGAAGACGAAGAGATGAAAGACCTCGAAGCTTCATCTAACCACAGAGACGCCTTGGTTTCCGGAGAAGGACTCTTGAAGAAGATGTCTAACAGCGGAATCCAATCCTCCATTTTTTTCTGTGTTCCCTCTCTCAACCGTGTCCGGGAAACTTAAACCGATCTCTTGAGAGAGAGAGAGAGCGAGCGGGAAAACAAAATACGTTTTTTTGGCACAATATGTAAATTTAAAAGAAAATTGGATAATAAGATATTTAAAAGTTTTATAATTTGTTAAAAAGATATTTTATAAAAGTCTTTGTATTTAGGTATTTTTTTTTGTTTTATGAATGATGAATGTGAATTATTCTTGTGAATGATGAATTGTTCGTGTAAACGATGAATTGTCTATCTCAACGATGAATGGTTCAAGTGAATAAACAAAAATAATTATTTTTTAAATAAAAAAATAATAGTACATATTTTCCAAATTAAAAAACAAAAATATTTATTTTCTAAATTAAAAAAATAAAAAATACCCAATATACAAAATTACTCTAGTTTTTATTTTTTATTTTTCCTTTTACAAAGTATTGGACTTTGCATCTCCCATGGGTGAGGCGTAGTCACACAACACATCATCATCTATAGATATGTTTGGTTTCTAATATATCACAAAACTAAATGAAAAATAAACTAATACTCACCCAAAATTTACTAACAAACTCAATATTACAGTATAAAACATTCTAAACTCAAATGCAACCTAACTAATTAACATACAAAATATTCAAAAATTAAGTACATAACTCCTATTTATATCATCTATTGTAAATTCATTTGTTAGTTTAAGATTGATTATTAGTTTTCGCTAATTTTTAAAATTTGAGAACTAATGAGCAACTAAACGGAGTTTAGCTTCCTAAAATAACAGCTAGCCTTGCCTTGAGTCTTAAAGAAAATATCTTTGGTACAATTTCCACGATCAAGAGACTTTTGTAGTTTGTTGAACCTCGCGTTGCATTCGTTTATGGTATAGCTTAACACGGCCGCACAGTCTTCAGCAGATTTTGGATATCCCGATTTTGCACATATCCAACAATATCTTATCTTCATCTTCAGTCCACATATCTTTAGAGATGATGGTTTTAGCCTAAAGACAAATCGATTTGGGAATATAGAGAGAGACCAAATTAACAAATATCTAATTATATTCATTTATAAGGAGCGTATATTTTGAGTGTTTAAAACTAAGAGTAAATCTAGCCGTTTTTGTTTTGTTGACGAGTATTATAGTTGTTTTTTATGTGTAAAGACATAACCTAACCGTTTAAGAAGCTATCTAGCTATTATTTTTTACATACGTCTTAGTTTTAGATTTTCACTAACTACTTTGTTGAATAAAATATCTTATTGTGCTACCAAATCATGTCTTATATTTTTGAATGCTATGAATATGAAAAAATGAAAGCTCAACTTTCGATTAAGTTTTGAAAATGCATTAAAAATATGGGTTTTATAATTCAAGATACCAACTACCTATTTAAAAATACATACTAATAAGTTTGTTCGAAAGCAGTTTTAAGATTATTTTTTTCATAAAATCTAAAAACTATACAAGAAGAAAATATTTTGCACATAGAGCATAAGAAAATATAGAATATAAATGATATAATTGTTGTTAATGATTATTAGTTTCTTACTTATGTGCAACATTTGGACAAATTTCATAATTATTTCCATTTAAGTTATTTTGTAACAAAAAAAAACATTATTTTGTAGCTAAAAATCTAAATTTATGTTAAAGTAATAACATTTTCTTTAGTTTTTTCTTTATCACATTTATTTGTACTCCAACTATTTACACTAACCCGTTCTAAAACTCTAGTTATGAATAAAGTTCAAAACTTTGCTTCTCCATTCTCACAATTCATTTTCTAATCTCTCTTGTACAAAATCAAATGACAACGTCTTCAAGATTCGTTACTTCATTGACGCAATGCAACTTCCGAATCTTATCGACCGTAAGGTTTCACTCGGTTTGGCTCCAATCTTTGGAATCAATGTCCGTGCATTTGCACTCGAAACATTTGAACATGTTGCATTCATAGGTATTCACGTTGAGTTTCCAGGTCTTCCTCTGTTAGATTTTGAATAGTCTTGAGTCAATAATAAAGACTGTTCTTTTAGGAGTCAAGTAGTTGCTTAGTTCTGTTTCAGTATGTTCCACTTTATCTCATTTAGAAGAATTAGTCTTCCTTCTCAGGCTATCTAACGCCAAGTTCTTTATGTTAATAAGATATCGAAGCTTTAAGCTTTTGTTTGAGTGTTAGGTTGATTTATGAAATCAACAATTATGGTATCAGAGCTATTAATCAAGAGAGTGTGATAAACATCAGTGAGTGAAATGGGAGAATCAATTAATTTTGCACAACCGTGAATACCAAAATTTGATTGTGCTATGATCATTGAAGTCTTCTTATAGAGAATCTTATTAGATCAAAAGAGTATTTTGGTGTGGTGAAAGATGGAGTGGAAAAACTAGCTAGTGAAGAAACAATGACTAAAGCGAAAAAGAAGGCTTTCACTGAAGCAAAACTAAAAGATCTTAAAGTAAAGAACTATTTGTTCAGTGTTATTGATAAGTCTATTCTTGTCCACGACTGAAGCTGAATTTGTAGTGGCATCATATTATGCTTGTCAATGTGTTTTGATGAGGAGGATATTGGAAAAGTTTGGAATGGTGCAGTCAAGAAGTACTATCATCTTGTATGACAACAGTTCAACCCTTAGGTTGTCAAGGAATCCTGTTCGTCATGGTCGCAGCAAGCACATTGATGTTAGGTTTCATTTTCTAAGGGATATCATCCATAATGGAGTTGTGAAGCTAATGTATTGTGGGACTAATGAACAGGTTGCAAACATCTTAACTAAACTACTAAACTTGAAGTGTTCATTCGACTAAAAGAAAAGCTTGGGGTATGTGAACGTGTAAACTGAAGCTATTGTTTTTTAGTTTAGGAGAGACATTGTTAGATTTTGAACTAGTCTTGAGTCAATAATAAAAAATCTATTCTTTTAGGAGTAAAGTAGTTGCTTAGTTATGTTTTAGTCTGCTCCATTTTATTCTCATATAGAAGACTAAGTCTTCCTTCTCAGGCTATTTAACGCCAAGTTCTTTATGCTAATAAGATATCGAATCTTTAGGCTTTTGTTTGAGTGATAGATTATTTTTTGAAATCAACACCCTCTTCACCACTCCATTCACACCTTGCAGTTCCTTGTCATCAACCTCATGCTCAAATCCCAGAAACGCCTTCGTTACATAGCATTTTCCACCGACGACCACGTCTTTGATGTTCCGTGCGGTAATTTCCTCCAGTTTCTTCAAGAAATCCATGAGGAGCCTAAGAATGAGATCAAGATCTTGATCAAGAATAAAAAGGGTCAAAATGATACGTGAAGCTCAAGAAACTCCTTACGCGTCCTGACATTCTCATTCTGATAAACTCTTCTATAGCTTCTCTTCTCCTGTCGCACAACAACAATCTCACTCTCTTGGAACCTGATTCTCTTGAAGGTTCTAGAATTCTCAAGTCCATACCTTAATTGGCGATGAACAAGTCGTACGCTCTTTACAACAATTGTCCATAGGGAATGACGCTGAAATTTTTTGATGGGAAAATGTACAGAGGATTACATGGAATATGTGTCATTTGTTCCAAGTTTAGGGCCACTACAAGTGGCGATTGTTGCTTTCTTGGCTGGTACAAAAGAAATAAGGTTCAATAAGATCGTTGAAACGGTGTTGGTGGAGAAGAAAGATGCAAAGGTGGTTCAGGAGGACACAATAAGGTTGATTTTAAAGAAGACAACAAGCCACGACTGTGTTTTAGATTTTTTCCATAGCACTTAGCCAACCAATCCCTAATTCGTACATATTATTGTCTGCGTTTTCGATATATGTAAATGTATAGGAAAATTCAGTAGGCCTCTAGGGAAATTACGCTTTTCTAGTCATCAAATTGAGGAAAATATTGTAAATGACACTTTTTGTCATTTCTAGTACATGGAGTATTATATTAGTTTTAGTATCAACTTTTGTTGAACCAGCACTGCAAATATGTTGCTGAATTTGATCATGAGGGTTGGCTGGTCCATGATTTCCTAAAGATATGGATTGTTCGAAATGTTTTTCTTGTTGATTTTTGGACTTGTGTCGTGGTCTTCTTGATCGTCGGTGATGAGTCTTCGACGAGGAGAATTTCGGCTTCTTTCCTAATCGTCGATGTTGAGTCTTGCACTGGGGAGTTTGGCATCATTCCTTATCGCTGATATCATTCAACGATCAACTCAGGAACCGACCAAGGTTCAGGGCGCCCATCGATGAGGTCGTTGATGATGAGTCTTCGACAAGGAAAATTTTGGCTTCCTTCTTGTTCGTCGATGTTGAGTCTCTGAGGAGGAGATTTTTGGCTTCCATCCTGGTCGTCGATGTTGAGTATTGAACAAGGAGAGTTTGGTTTCCTTCCTGGTCGTCGATGATGAGTCTTCGATGAGGAGAGTTTTGGCTTCCTTCATGGTCATCGATGTTGAGTCTTGAATGGATGTCAAAAATCTTGAGTCTCTTATCCGCCAGCTTCGCCCATTGATACCATTTACAGATGCGCACCATGAACCATTGCGGGCTCGACAGCAACGTCCTGAGTATCCTCAGTACTCCTCATCGGTAACCGTAATTTCGACGTCCCACGCAGCATTCGCGCTTGAAACCTGCCTTTCTTTGAGCTCACTCGTTATCATTCTTTTCCTACACTTAAGATTCGCAACAGATTTCTCTTTAAACTTAGTTGTCACTGCGTCCAGCTTATCGTTGAGTCGCTTAGACGAATGATATCACTCGGGTTTAACACTTTATAGTGGGTATTTATGCTTGCTATTTAGAAGTATCTGAGGTTTTATATGCAATTTGGTATGTTTTACAGGTTTTTGGGTGTTTTGGATGTTTTGGATGCGAATTGGCAAATGCAGATGCAGAGTCCAGCAAAAGGGTCAAAAGTTTGTCAATGTCTAAAGATATTCCCTTGGATGGATTGAGTTGAAATTTGGACACAAGATAGCCATTTGAGTTAGCTTTCATATGGAGGTGGTTTCAAGTCATTCCATCAAATAAAATTTTGTTTTGGCTATTTTACTGAAGACTGAAAGAAGATCACGCATGAATCCTCTAAAATGCCTGATTGATATCTGGAGTGCTCGATCGGGAATTTGCTCCTAGAATTCTACAAAAAGATTACCCTATTGATCCCTAAAGTGCCCGATCATGCACTTCACCCAAAAAATTTTAAAATTTGCAGAATTGGTCATCAAGGCTATCTTTTATTCTATTTTAGTTTTTCCTTTTCTTTTAGCACTATATAAGCCTTGTGGCTTGGATTTTTAGACCTAAGCTTTATTTTATTTTGAAGAGTTTTACTGAGGGAGAGGAGATTCAACACCTTGTATTTGGAGAAGAATTTCTTAACCCTTTTTAATAATCTATACTTATTTACTATGAGTTCTTCAAAGATATTGATTTGTGTTTGCTTGTCAATGTCTATGTAGTTCACTAGTTAGGGTTTAGGGTTTCACAGGAAAATCATGTTTTATTGTTAGATTTATCATAAGAGGATTACAATTGATAGGTTCTTAGTCTATATTTTTTACTAATGCATGAATTAGACTGGCTATCTAGTTTATTGATATTAGACTAATAAACGCAAAGAGATTTGGTTTAGAAGTTGGATCTAGTCTAGATGAATAAGTGTTCTTGCTTGCGATAGTATTGTCTTGAATGCTTGTGAACAATTGAATATGAACATTAATGCATGATCAAATTATTTAAAAAATGGCGAGATTTTTTTCTGATAATTTGAGCATAGGGTTTAATACTCCGAGAATAGATTATTCAATCATTGTCTTTCATGTTGAGAACTATTTTCAAAGAAAATCCATGCATGATAATTTGATTTTTAAATCTGACTACTTGTGGATTTCCTGATGCCTGGCACCTTTATTTCATAGTTTACAACCTATTTTATTTTAATATTTTGATTTCAATCACAACCAATCTTTTTTATTCCATCTTAGCTTGATTCGATATTTAACGAAATCTTGTACTTTCTGGTCTTTGTGGGATTTGACCCTATACTTTACTACATTGATCTGTTCTCTGCATTATAGTTTTAGGATTTAAATTCTTAACCTATCAGAATTTTGATTCTGTTTTCGGGGACCAATACAATGCCTTTTAAGTTTTCTCTAGAGTCTAGTCTAAGATCTTTATTTTTGTATTTTTATTTTTTTTAGGTGATGGCCATGGATTATAATGATTGGCTACATGAGCAAGACGACACATTCGAAGATAACATTCAGGATGAGGAGGAACCATTTGATGAGAATTACCTCAGAACAAAAAATAGAGTTGGATAATCTTGAAAAAGAGAATCCAACACTGCTAAGGAGAGTCATAGCTGAGATGGTTCGAATAAACATTCTCTTACACCGAGCAGCACTTGAGGGAAGAGATCTCACACGCGAAGAGTTTATGATTGCTGAGAGACTTGAAGAGGTAATATATTGGGTTCCACTAAGCCAACTAGAAGGTATATTTGAGTTTAACTCTGAAATTCATGATTATAAATTATGTCACATGCCTAGTGATAGTAGGAATTTTTGTGTCCCTGGGTTATCAATCAACCCATCGTTGTAGTATGGACGGGTTTTTA
>OVBE01002343.1:0-31080 GCA_900406425.1 Iberis pinnata | reverse complement strand
TATACGATTCACAATATTCTACATATTTATACAATTCAAAATATTATACATATTTTTTAATATGAAAATATCATCCAAATTAAATAATTATAATATATTCTCATTACTAAAATATGAATCACATCATATATGTATAAATTAAATTCATTTTTGAACTAGGTACAAAATATTTTTATGACCGTAAATGAAAAGAACATAAGATAAATGCAATCCTCTTGATAATTTAAAATCATAAGGAATTTCCGTTTAAATTAGTATATTTAATATGTAAATATTAAGTAAATGATAAGGCTAAGTTTTTTTTTTTTTTTGCAAAGGTGTTTTATCAAAGATAAGTAATAGATTACAGCGCCGATTACAACTAAAAGAGAAAAAACAAACGAGGCGGGTAAGTTAAGAATTACCAAATTTAAAACGAAATTTACGGATGAATTTTCCTACTTAAAGACTGAGTTTTCTTTTGTATGTGACTATTAGTTATGTATACTTTACGACTGAGTTATTATTGCAATACAACTGAATTATTTCCGTGATTAGCTATTTCTTGAGTGATTATGGTAATTTCGAAAATCCTTGCTTTACTAAAAAGAAACTATAAAACCAAACAAAAACTCTTGTTCAACTTTTTTTGTTGACAAAAAAAAATCTTGTTCAACTTAATAATTACAGGGATGGAAATAGTTACTGTATTTATCATCCTATTGCATACTTTAGAGTCTAGCTTCTTGCATTTGCTTCGTACTGAGATCTATCCCTCCTGTACAGGTCACCAATCTCTACCACTAGAGGATCTTCAAGATTGGGATCAGCCAACAATGTAGCAATGGAACCTA
This sequence comes from Iberis pinnata, assembly GCA_900406425.1. NCBI lineage: Eukaryota > Viridiplantae > Streptophyta > Magnoliopsida > Brassicales > Brassicaceae > Iberis > Iberis pinnata. Next base: position 30,247 of record OVBE01002343.1, on the reverse strand, counting down.
GAACCTAATCAATCAAGAAACATTGATCAATCAGTGAAGAAACATTGACTAATTATGCTTATATACAGACATACAAGAAAGTTTTCATACATGGGACATGGTAAATCCAGGAGAACATCGGGTGACTCTCAACATATCCATGTCGATGACGCCATTGCTGTTGATGTTTGGATGGTACACCTTAGTCTTGAAAGACACCTACACATAACAAGCAATAGTGCACATGAGCAAGCAAGAGGATCACTTAATTTGCGTAAAACAAGAACGAACCCTTGGTGGTAACATCAGATGGTAAGGAGGGAAGCGGATGGTGATTGAGAAGAATCTGCCTTCATACGGAGTACCCACTGCTCCTTTTATGAATCCTTCCAGTGGAAGATGTCGTCTCCCACTGGACCTACAAGAGATGAAATTTCAGGCTTATGTATCTGTTAGGCTATAAATGTTTGAAGAACATGATAGACTAACCCACTGAGAAGTGTGAAGAAGGATTACGCTTCAACCTTTTTAACTCCAAGTTAATCCTTACAAGCACCATCTGTAATAGAGTATACATTGTATATGATTAACTTTATATAAGTTATATCTCATTCCCAAATCTACATGTTAGGTTTAAAGTAACCGTAAGACAACATACATACATACATCTCGATATCAGTCGTATGGTATCATTACTCAGCCGTATGAGCTGGCGCACTACTACTAATGATCGTATACTTGTCTGCCATAATAGCCAAAAAATATGAAATAGAAAGGAGATTTATTGAAAGAAAAGAAATAGAATATTAGACGCGAGATCACAGAAAAATGAAAAATACATAGGGTTATATAAACATTGAGCCCATGGGCTTTCGTTTCTAATATAATTTTGAAAAGACAAATACCCAGCCCTTGTTACGTTACAGAGGTCAGAATAACTCAACCTTTATTATCTTTCCGAGGTAAGAATAACTCATCCCTTTTGATGTTTCGGAGGTAAGAATAACTCAGCATTTTCAATGTTTCCGAGGTAAGAATAACCCAACCTTTTTTATTTTTCCGAGGTAAGAATAACTCAGCCCTTTCTGTGTTACCGACGTCAGAATAACTCAGGCTTTTTAACATTTGAGGCCTTTTAACATAAGATATATAACTCAGCTACTATGTAAAATAATTAAGTCACATTAAAATATAAAACTCAATCGTATCAGAAATCAAAGCTAATCTTAACAATAATCTAACTCTTACGCATTATATGTCAAAATCATTCGCAACAAACATGAGAACACGACGAGGTCGAATACTATTTCGACGAAGACGATTTCGGAGAAGAAAACCAGGGTTAAAAGTAGGGAAACTAAACCGTTGTTTTTATTTAAGAAGATTTTTATATTTATATGTAAAATGAAACTCAGACACAACAAAAAAGAACTGGTATGCGATAAAATCAAATTCAATCGCAACGTAAATCAAACACGGTCGTAACAGAAATGATACTCAGCCATAGCATAAATCAAACTCGTACACAACAGAATCGAACTCATTCGCGACATATATCAAAGAGAATCAATTGCAACTTACCAAAATTTTCGAGGAGGGTTCACAATAAGATATAGACGATGTTGAGCGACTGAGAAATTTGATATGTATAATGTATGTTTTATTAACGTGGAATAAGGTTTAATGATGTGGAATATGGTTGAGTGACATAGATTTGTTTATTATAAATTAACCAAATTAAGAGAAAACTAAGCAAGTAAGTGAATCGTAATTTACAAGGGTTTCGGAAGTACTCTAGTAATTTTTGAAAGATGTATGTTATTCTAGTCATTATAATACTTTTCTATGGTATTTGAACTAATTTCTCTTAATAGAATGCAAAAGGAAGAAAATTGAAAAGGTAAATGAAAATAATGTGTCGAATCAAGATCAAAGTGTTTCTTTACCGAAGGAGACTGTATGACTTAGTGGCGAAATAGTAAAGTTCAGTCGTCTTGCGTGTTATATAAAGTTAAAAATGTTTTCTTTTGTTTATTGTCTGTCTCTGTCATATTTAAATTACATTTTTCCTGGAATAAATTGGTTTCAGAAAAAGCTTACGATGCTGATTTGTAAAATTATGCCACAAATGTTTGAAAGCGAGGTTTTAATAAATACATAGTCTAGGAATATGCACCTATAATTGACTTTTTTATGTAATCGTTTATATAATTAAGTTGAAAATAGCAACTCGATTAATATTGAAATGAAGATCTCATAATGTTTAATCTTGGACCAATAAGTCAAAGAAGCATCAAGATTAGCATTCAAAAAGAACCAAACGTGTTTGACACGGAGAACCTAAGTCATAATTGCAAGATAAGTTTCCAACAGAAGATGAGCCAAAATGAGTTTGGCCTAGTCAATGATGTGAGAATTCTAGCAAGGCCTAGTAGACGACGCGGGAAACTAGGTCGGACCAAGCAGAGCCACGCGTGAACAATTAAGCCAAAATATACGCATGGTCGAGAGGTGTCCAGAAAAACCATCGAGCCAAAGCACTTGAGAAATTATGCCATACCTAAGAATTGTGTATCGTCCTTTCGAGCCGAGATACATGTTTTAGCGAGAAAAGTCTTACAAGACCAAATGATATTTTGCGTGGGCCAAATTTCTAATTTATGATCCTTTAAGGTCTTGAGTCCTTTTAGTAGAAGGTTAAAGTTACGAAGAGCCGTTGGATGCATTTAACCAAAAAAAGGGGCCAAATGTACCTTGGTTGGGTATCCGCGCATTATGGCCTCGAGCTGTCACTATCTGGTCTAATGCGCGCTAGTCTTTTTCCATTTGGTCCAGCCCTCTTGTTTGTATTGTTTTCTCTTTAATTCTAGGTCATTTTTATATATTTCTCTATTTATACATTCATGTAACCATTGAATAAAATTAAGTTTAGAGTTAATCTCTCTCTTCAATAGAAATTAATTTCTCACATAAGGCCCGTTCATTTCTGTATCTAGATGCATCATCCAGATATAGCATTTTGATGCAACATCTGGATGTTGCATCAAGAACATCAAGATGTTGTTCGTTTTCAAATCTGCATTGGACATCTTGATATTGCATCTAGATGCAATTTTGTTTGTTTCTGAATATGTAAAAATATTCAGATACATTATCTTAAAACAACATCAATTTTTACCACAAAAATCCGGAAACTTATTTTCGGCGGAAATAACATTTCCGCATTTTTTTACGAAAAATCACGTTTCTACATTTTTGGCCGAAAATGGTGTTTCTACGTTTTTAGGAAGATCGCGATTTCGCATTTTTTGGGGAAAAATCGCGTTTCCGTGTTTACGACAGAAAATTGCGTTTCCACGTTTTCGATGGAAAATTGGGTTTCCGCGTTTTTGGCGGAAAATCGTATTTTCTTGTTGTTCGCGAAAAATGGCGTTTCCGTATTTTTGGCAAAAAATCGCGTTTATGCATTTTCGGTGGAAAATTGCATTTCCCCGTTTTGGGTGAAAATTTGCGTTTTCGCGTTTTCGCTAAAAATTGTGTTTCCGCGTTTTCGATGGAGAATCACGTTTCTGCGTTTTTGGCGAAAAATCATGTTTTTGCGGTATTGGCGGAAAATCGCTTTTCTGTGATTCCGACATAAAATCGCGTTTCCGCGTTTTCGGCGGAAAATTGCGTTCTCATGTTTTCACCAAAAAATCGCATTTTCGGGTTTTTTGCGTTTTCGTGTTGTTCGCAGAAAATCGCGTTTCTGAGTTGTTGTTGAAATATTATTTTTTCGCGTTTTTGGCAAAAATCTCATTTCTTAGTTTTTGGATCCAGATTATGCATCCAAACTCTACTTTTTTTAGCATCCAAACTATCCAGATTTTTTGGATTTAAAAAATTAGCATCCAAATTTTGTATCCATATACAAATCATAAATGGACCAAACGAACAACATCTGGATATTTGCATCCGGATGCAGAAACGTACAGGGCCATACTCACAATCTCTCTTACACTCGTTTGTTCATTCTCCAGCTACACTCTCGGATTCTCTAAGTCTTCTCCATTCTCCTTGTAGGATATGGGCCCAAACTCCCCAGGCCCATCAAGACCAGGCCCGCGAAGCGAGAAAGACGAAGTGAAGGCCCATCGCGCCGACTCACCGAGGCGCGTGGTATTGTCGATACAACAGTTAACCTAGTCTCCCGTAGCGCGGCGAATAGTGACCTACGAGCTAAACCGCCGGATGAACAGGGTGCCTAGCTAACCACCCGTAATGATGACGAAACTAGTATAAATTAGGAGCGACTCCGAAGCGAAAAGGGGTTGGAAACTAGAGAGAGAAAGCTTTAGAGAGAAGTCAGATCTCCGAACGATGACCTGAACTTACTCCTCACAACATTTCGACGACCTGAGCTTTTCTTCGGGACTTCTTCGACGAACTAACCTTTTTGTAAGAAGCATCAAGCGCGTCGGGATTGTCGACGCGCCTCTCATTATCAAGTTGTAACCTTTCTTTATCAAATACGAACTCGAATCTACGGATCGACAATCCTAGATTCAACACTCCTCTTAACTCCTCTCTTGTTCTATGAACTAAACACTTCAAATTCTAACACTTAATATATAATTTCGATAATTTTAGAGGTTGTACGAATATCAGAAGTCTAAAATCACTCAAATTCAAAACTTTTGAACATATATCCAAATTATGCTAATTACCTATAAAATTTTGTTTTAGAGGTAGCAAGGGATATATTACCTCAAAAGAAAGCAATTAGACCATACCAGATCCAATTTGAATTAATATAGGATATATATTAGCTTGTTCCAGTTGTTATTTTCAACAGCTTTTGGGCATGTGACCATATTCAAAGTTAAAGATACACGCACACACGCGCACAAACATGCAAAATCCAAACTTTACATATGTGTTAAAATTAAAAAGGATACATAATATTTTAGCAATTGACTCAAAAGACACCTAATAGTTCTGAAAGCAATTGAAAGTGTGTATTCCCACTTTTTCGCAACAGACAAATTTATATGAATTTAAAATAAAAAACATTGACCATACACTGTGTATTCCACTTATACCTATCTCCGAACACAGCACAGGTTTTTTAAAGAGTGATTTTACAATTTAGGTACTTTATTATTCATAATTTTTATTATTTGTGTGATTTAATTAGAGGTTTAGGTACTTTACGAAATTCTATTGATTTTTATGTCCAAAATACCTTTACATAAATTGTGTAAAAATTATCCATAATTCCAATAAAAATAATTGATTTGAATATAAAAATTGAAACAAAATATTGATGACTTAATTATTTTTTCCACCTGCATATGAGGTAACTAAATTTCAAAATTTTCTACATACAATCATTTTAGTAACCGATATTGCTCGGTTTTAATGCATAATAGTGGGCATTATGTCTTCTATTCTGCATTATTCCGAGTGTTTTCCTTGCATATTTGGTATATTTTCAGGATTCTAGGTGTTCGGGTCGTTTTGGAGCAAAAAGGTGCATTTCATATCATTCCAGAGCACATCAGAAGCATTTTCGAATTTTAGAATGAAGTGAACGACCGCGCACTGTGAGATCGATCGAGCAGACCTTTTGATGAAGTGCACGATCGGGCAACATTGGAGCCCGATCGGGTAACACTGGAGCCCGATCGGGTAACACTGGAGCCCGCTCGGGTAACACTGGAGCCCGATCAGGTAACACTGGAGCCCGATCGGGCATTTGCGCCTGGAAAAACCTGGAATAAGGGATCGATCAAAAATATGAGAGATCGATCGTGCAGAAAACTGAAGTGCTTGATCGAGCACCCTAGGTGCCCGATCTAGCATTCTACATGAGAAGACAAGAAAATTTCCAAAATTGCATTCAAGTCCTCAAGCTTATCCAACTTTCATATTTTTAATTATTTACTTTTTGAAACTATAAAATCCTTTGGCTTATGTTTATTTTAGTTACACTTGAACACTTTTGCAATTTGGAGAGCTTTTACTGGGAGAAGAATTCCTAAACCTTGTATTTGGAGAAGAGATTCTGAATCTTTTTTATATATCTATTCTTTTCTATTTTATCATGTGGTCTTTTTTTATATTGTTTTCTTCATCCTTTGCAATGTCTAAGTAGTTCACTAGTTAGGTTTTAGGGTTTCCAAGGGAAACCAAGTTTGAATTTTGGGTTATTCATATAGTATTGGATTAGTCTAGATTTGTTCTTAATGCCTGAATTAGTTTGATCACCTAGTTCTTGATAATAGGTTGATAATTATAAAGAGATTTGATTTAGAAATTTGACCTAATTTAGATGTTAACTTTGGCTTTTAAACTTGATTACTTATGGTTTTCCCAATGTCTGGCATTTTTATATTATCGTTTACAACCGCTTTTACAATTCGTTTTGATTCACTACAAACAAATCAATTATTCTACCTTAGCTTGATTTGAAATTAAACTGAATCGTGTGATTTCTAGTCTCTGTGGATTCGACCATTTACTGTATTACATTGATATGTTCTCTGCAGTATTGTTTTAGTAACTAATCTTTTGTACGTGTAGATATGTGAATCAAAAATTTTCTTTTGTGAATGGTAAAATTATATCCATGAATGAAATTGATTAACCTTAATTAAATTTAGGCTTAAAAATTGTTTCATGGATGTTCAGATTGTTTATTAAATGAAACTCATTCTAATGGTGTCAATTTGTGCGATGAAGTTGTTCATGTGAATGACAAGTCGTATTAGTGAATGAAATTTATTAACGTGAGAAAAATATAGGTTTAGAAATTGTTCTCATAAATGATATTATATTTTTGAATGAAATTCATTTACATGAAATGAATTGTGCTCGAAAATTTTCCTTGTGAACGGATTATTAAATATTTGAACTTGTCCCTTATGTCGAAGGTCCCAGTGACGCCTCCTTCACTAGAGACTTTTGGACAACAATAAAAAACTATCGATACGAGAAAGGGAACTTAACTCATTAAAGTTGAATATTTGTTTAATCTTTCGTGCTTTTTATTTTGGTAATATATTAATGATATACAATCAATTTAATTTTTTAACTAATAAATAAATTATCATATTTAAATTCGGGATAGAAGGTAATTTGATATGATGAAGATACTTTATTTCCAATTAATTTGTAAAGTACCTTATCTTAGAATTAGAAAACATAAGGATACCCTAAGTGTATGTCTCCGACTTTGAGGGATTTTAACCTAATGGTTGTTCTCTTAGGCTCGATACCCAAGAACTAGATCCGTCATTGATTCTTCACCAGAGGCGGTGTCCGTGCTTTTCCGGTGCCACATCCCCTTTGGCTTGTCTCTTTTTGCGTCTTTTTATTGTTAAAAGGTGGTCGATGATTCACTTCTTTTCTTGGTTTTGTCATCCCTTTCCACCGTGTCGCGGGTGTGTTTACTCAAAGTTGGCTAGGTAGTGGCATTGTGTTTGCTTGGGGTTATCTAGGGAACGGTGATGTGTTTGTCTGGCTCGTTTCTTACGTCACAATAGATATCTCGAAGCTATCGTTGGTGTTTTTCAGCGTTACTTCGGAGGCTTGTGTGTTGGATCTTCTGTAGGCCCTCTTGTCCCATATTATCTTCTTGCTATGCTCTGGTCCTTGGTTTGGCGATTCACGGCGTAGACGATTCTTCTGGTGGTTATGTGGACTTTTATTTGTTTTGCTTCTTCTGCAGGTTGTCTAAGTGCTATCTGCCGTTGGGTTAGGTTTCTGTGTGGTCTCTTGTGAAAGCTTGTTGGATGCTCAACCACGCAACGGTTCATTCGGTGAGCAAAGGCTCTAAGTTCCTTTTCCTCCAGGGTGCTTGTTTTTTCTCTTTCATTGTTGCATGGTTGGTCGCCTTTGAGCTCTTAGCCCTTGGGTTTCTATGTTGTTCATTGGCCCATGGAAGTCCTTTCATCCGGCCCTCCGCTATTGGTTTGTTTGGATGTTCTGGGATTTTTTCAAGCTTTCACTCCTTGTTTCTATGCAGTGGATGTGGCTGAGATCCCTCACCCTGTTGTTTGCTAAAGGTGTTTCGAGTTGATTAAACTTTTTCGTATTCGAAAAATTATTGGGTTATGATGGCTCATCGGTTTATATCTGTCTAGTCAGCATTCGCGGTTTTAATTATGAAATAGTCTTAATTCACTATAAGAGGAGGTCGTGGCATTTCCAGTTTCTCGAGTGTTCTTTCCAGTTCATCAAGCTTTTTTTGGTAGCTTTTGGTTTTGTTTGTGTCCACCTATCAATTTTGTTCGTTTAATCTTTAAAGCATCTTTGAGCTAGTCTTTATGTGAATTTTTGGTTTAAGCTACCTCTTTTGGTCTTAGGTTCTGGAAAAAAATTTCGTCTTTTTTAGGGTAAAGCTTTATTTTAATTTTAGATCTGTTATTGTTTCGGTTTAGTTTTTTTCGGTTGTAATCTTAATCCACAAGACAGAAAAAAAAACATAAACATATCTTATTAGCAAAATTATTCTTTTTAGAATTGGAAACTTACCCTTACTGTACTTACTTCGTAAACTCGTGGTTTTTCGTAATCACTTTATATCCTTTACCTTAGCATATGTTTTTTCTAGAAGCGTGATGTCCCGTGTTAATTAAAGTTTTCTTTTAGCATATTTTGCAGTCATTAAGTTTTAGCATATATCTTTTTGAATTGGTTCATGCATATTGAGTAATTTTCGATCAAAAGTCATTCCTATAAATTTTGGCATTTTGGATGTATTTCGGTTCAGAAAATCCATCATTAGAAGTTTTATAACTAAAAAGGAGATGACATGTGAGTTTTATATCTCCTCATAATCCGAGTGGGCTAAAAGAAAATGGGCATGCGACTTAACTAAGGGTTCAGATCAGTGGGCTTTTATAATTTTTATTGGGCTTCGCTTTGATCAGTATATAGTTGGCATTTTCTTTTGAATCGGTTAAAGAGTTCTTCTTCTTCGCATCATCATCTTGTTTTCTCGGAAACAACTCCAGTGAAGAGGATCTTGGAGCTGAAGCCTTGATCATATTGAAGCAGCAGAGCCTAAGGTCTTTAGGTCTTCGATTATGTGTATTCTTTACTATCTCTATATTGTAAGTCTTGTAAAACGTAGAGATAAAGATTATAGTATATACTTGTAATCGATTTCTTGTATCAGCCAAGTATAAGGCATGTTTCAGGTTCTGAAGGTGATAGTGGATTGGAAAGGACAGTCTCTCCCCCATATGTACCTTAATTGGGAACTAGGTGAACAAATTGCATTGTGTTTACAGTTTCATAGTTTCTTGAGTTACAAACTATCGTTCATAAAACCTAACAAGTGGTATCAGAGCTCCACGCTCTAAGAACAGATCCGTAAAGAACTCAAGAAACAACATCTTGATCTCTCAAATACCAATTTCAATTCAAGTTTCAGAAGCAAATACAATCATCATAAGAAAGGTAAAAGACAATAAGGTTCGAAACTTATCTATTACTAATATATGTTTTTCGATATTGTATCTGTTGGAGACTAAGTTTTTAGTTATAGAATGGGAGAAAACTCGCTGGCCTATACGCATGTTGAGGTTGAGAGATTCGATGGCTCAGGCGATTTTGGTCTTTGGAAAGTCAAGATGCTCTCGTATTTCCGAATGCTTGGACTTAAAGACATCTTTTTCGATAAAGACCTTCTTCTTGAACAAGTTACGCCGCCTGCAGAGACAAGAGAAGTTGTAAAAGATACAAAAACTGTACAAAAGAAACAACATTTAGCTAAGGTTGAAAAATCAGAGAAAGCTATGAGTGTTATCATACGTAATATTACTGATCAAGTTCTGCGAAAGGTGATCCATTGTAAAACAGCAGCTTCAATGTGGTCAACATTAAACATGTTATATATGGAGGCTTCTTTACCTAACAGGATCCATTTGCAATTGAAATTCTACAACTACAAGATCAATGACTCAAGGACCATAGATCAAAATGTTGATGATTTTCTCAAGTTGGTAGCTGACCTGGAAAATGTGGGAATTACAATATTCGAAGAAGTTCAATCCATCTCATTACTAAGTTCTCCACCAAACAGGTTTGAGCACTTAAATGAAACACTTAAGTGTGGTAAAGAAACTCTGAGCTAAAGGGCAGTAACTGCATTAGCTAAGTCCAAGGAATGAGAATTTATGGAAAATGGTAAGGGGGATAAGTAATAAAAGTTAGGATGAAGGTTTATTTGTTTCAAACAGAGGAAGACCATAAAGTAAAGGGGATAATATGGGCAAAAATAGATCCAAGAGCAAAGGAAAGGGTAAAGGCAAACAGAAAGGGAAGAAGGGAAAAGTATGATTCGTGTGTCGAAAAGAAGGACATTGGGAGAAAGAATGTCCTGAAAGAAAAAAATAAAGAATCTAAGGCATCATCAAATGTTGTTGAAAATCATAATAAACCTATGGTTCTAACAAAGGACTTATGTTTGATCTAGAGGAGTTAAAAGGAGGAAAGGTTCTAATGGTAAATAACAAAAACAGTGAGATTCATGGAGTTGGGAAGGTCAAAATTGATAATCTAGATGGAACTTGCGTGATCTTAACATGAGTAAGATATATGCCAGGAATTGGAAGAAACCTAATATCCTATGGGTGTCTAAAGAAATCTGGTTGTAGGTATGAAAGAGAAGATTTCATAATCCAATTTTACAAGAAATCAGATGGAAGGAAAGTTTTAGCAGGTGTGTATAGAAATGGCTTATACTATCTAGAAAGCATAGTTACTATGGAGAATCTAAAATGTTAAGAAGGAGATAGATAGTACAAGTAAGTGGCACTCCAAATTGGGACATATGAGTCAAAAGCACATGTTAGCATTGGTGAAGGATGGATATCTCACTGAAAAAGAGATTAAAACCCTGGAGTTCTGTGAAACGTGCATCCTAGGAAAAGCACATAAACATAGTTTTCCAAAATGAAAACATAGTTCCACTTAAATACTTGAGTATGTTCATTTGGATCTATGGGGTGCTCCAAGTGTTACACCAAGCTTAGCAGGAAATCATTATTTTGTTACTTTCATCGATGATTACAGCTGAAAAGTATGGATTTATTTCCTAAAGTCTAAAGATGAAGTATTTCAGAAGTTTACAGAATGGAAGGCACTGGTTGAGAATCAAACAGGGAAAAAGTTAAAATGCTTACGAACAGATAATGGTCTAGAGTATTGCAACAATAAATTTGAAGCTTTATGTAAAGAAGCAGGGATTAAGAGATATATAAGTTGTACTCACTGATAACATGTTTTTTTACTAGTAAGTGTGTTGGTTATGTCAATCAATTCCCTATCCACATTATCATGACATTGTAGTATAGATAGGTGTCAATCCAAATGGGTGTGATGCTAACACTCTAGATGCAAATGGAACTACTAATTCAAGCTAAATTAGAAAATGGGATTTTACTAACAATTCCTAAATGAACAGAACATAGCAAACATGCATAAAATAAAACAGGAAATGAAAGCAAGCATGCAAAAACATAAGCTAAAGATAGACAGCAATTGAAGCTAATGCAAGAAAGTAAAATGGGTAAAAATGCAATCAGTGGGAAGCAGTTCCTAAGAATGGGGGTAATTGACCAGAGATCCTTCCTGAAATAGCTAGACACCGAACATACCTCAAACAATGAGCTAACCCCTAGACAGCAGATTCATATGCAACCAAGTCTAATCTCTTGGTAAATGGTTTCAACCTAAGCAATCACTAGAGCTAACTCTCGTTAACGGTACACTACATAGCAGGCATGAGGAATCAATATACTAAAGCCAATAAGCACCCTAAACATCTAATCTCTTAGGCTAGGTATGCAAATCTCTGAAATCACCATGTTCAGGCATTTCATTGAACACCTTCTGGGTGCTGAAATGTCTAATATCATATTTCAGTTGATTAGAAAGAAATCAGCATGAAAAGCAATGAAACAGAAGGGATCTAGATGCAATCAAACTTAGGTACGAAATCAGAAAAACAAGAAAGCACAACTACTAAGTAAGACATTAAGATCAAAAGTCAACAATGAAGACAGCAAGAACACTAAGTCCGAAAACGTGATGATGATGATGAACGAAACGAAAAAGCAAAGATGCAGGAGATGAAGATGAAGAAAAATAAGAACACTAACCCAGGAACACAAAGTAACAATCAAACAGTAGCAAACCCAGAAATGGTGATCAACACAAAAACGAGATTAAGAGCATAAAACAGTAGGTCAACATGCACCAGATAGATCACAGCCCTAATCTAAGCATGAAAATGAAGAAATCAGAAGACAAACATAAACTTAGTATAAATTTGGGTTTGAACATGAAGAACAACAAAGCAAAACAGAGAGAAAATAAACCTAAGACAAAACCAAAAATGGCTAAAAAGTAAAGCTTGTTCGAAATGGAGGCGCTTTAGGGATTTTATAGTGTTTCAGAAAAAGCCTTAAAAACGCTAAAAGATAAAAAGCCTAAAAATCCTAATGGTTCTTCTTAACCCGAAACTGGGTTGTCTTGGTTTGGGTTGTCGGTCGGAAGTTAAACAAGCTCGAAGTGGGCTCTCGGGTGATCGAGCCAGCAATCGAGACAGCGAAGGAGCAGCTCGAGCCGGGTTCTCGGGTGATCGGGCCAGCAATCAAGACAGCAAAGGAGCAGCTCGAGCCGGGTTCTCGGGTGATCGAGCCAGGCAACTCGATGTGAAGTGAAGCGGTTCCGGCTCGATGATGCTTTGGATTAGACCATCGAGGCGGTCGAGGTGCAGAAATGCTTGGCTCGATGTGGTGATCGAGCGAGCATGTGGGTGATCGAGGCCAAGGCTTGGCCGAGAGAGAGAGAGAGAGAGACAGGCTGGATTATCGAGCCCATCGAGCCAGCTTGGAAGATGATCGAGCTAGGCTTGATGGTTGATAGAGCTAGTAGTCGAGGCCAAGCCGTTGAACATGATCGAGGCCGAGGTGTTAAATACAATTGAGCCGAGTAATGCGCTGGTTCGATGGTTGATCGAGCCACGCCATCGAGGTGGGTAATGCTTAGCCGAGGTACTTGGCTTGGGCGCGACATGAGTTTTGGTCGAATCTGATTTGAGCTATCATTGAGTTGGTTCCATCCCATGCATTTTCCTTTCCTTCTCCAAATTCGCAATAATATTCTGAAAACTCTCGAAAGTCCTAAAATATCTCCGAAATGCATATGTATACAAGTGCTAATACAGAACTTCCTAAAAAATGCAAACTTACTAATAAAGTCTATGGATGCAACATATTCACAACTAAAGGACCCTAAAATGATGTTAAATGACTTCCTAAAACCACTAAATTGCAGAGACATCACTTATACCTCACAGCAAAACGGAGTTTCAAAAAGGATGAATAGAACTATTATGAACAAAGTAAGGTGCATGCTGACAAAAAGTGGAATGGAAGAAAAATTTTGGGCTGAAGCAGCCTGAACTGCAGTTTAGTTGATAAACATATCACCTAGCTCACTAATTGAATTTAAAGTTCCTGAAGAAAAGTGGACAAGAACTAAGACACCTATTAAACATTTAAGAAGGTTCGATTGTGCAACTTATATTCAAGTGAGTCAGTCATAGATCAGTCCAACAGAAAAGAAAGGTTACTTTTTGGGATACCCACAAGGAACTAAGGGTTTTAGAGTTTGGTTACAATAAGAAGGTCAATGTTCCATTAGTAGAAATGTTATATTTCATGAAGAAGAGGTTTACAAGGATAAAGCATAAATCAGAACGGAGACAGAATCTGAAGCACAAGGAAAGATAAAAAGAAAGAAGGTTGCTTTTGCTCTAGTAATTGTACAAGGATCAATATATCAAAATTCAGATGATGTTACAGATTTAGGTTGAGTTTTCCAGCATTAGGAAGAGCAGTTCACAGTTTCAGGTGGAGCATCCTCAGGTTAGTATCAGAATGAGCAAGAAGAATCAGATTTAGAGAATGAGGCTACTACAGAAAAAAATCCAGCTTAAGTAGACCTAGACAACTATTTACTTGCAAGGGACAGAACTAGAAGACAGAGAAAAGCTCCTCTAAGTATGATTATTTGATGTAGCAGCCTATTGATGACTCTGAATTTTCATGGAATGTACATATCAATTAGCATCAATTCTGAGGTCTAAAAGCGTGCATACATCACAATTATAGTTCATTTTAGTAAGTTTATGATTTTTAGGACTTTTGCATTAGAATTTGCATATGTACACATTTTGGAGATTTTGCAGGACTTTCAGCAGTTTTCGGGAAGGAATTGCGAGATTTCAGAAAAGAGGCACTAACGCGGAATGGACTGGATCTACCTTAGCATCAAGGCAGGATCGATCCCAACTCAACACATGCGGGATCGATCTCAACACTTGCAGGATCGATCTTAGTACTTGTAGGATCGATCCCAACTCGACACTTACAAGATCGATCTCATAGCCACTTCATATCGATCTCAGATCGATCCCACCTCAACAGGGATCGATCTCAACCTTCACTTAGATCGATGTTCCTCTCTCTCTCTCTTTCAACGAAGTTTGTGAAGTCTTGAACGAAGCTAAGGAAGTGCACGAATTTGAAGCAGGACGAAGAAGAAAACAAATGAGATCGATCTCACCTATGTCTGGATCGATCTCAGCACTTATTACCCGGGATCGATCCCAACCTCAGACACACTTTGGACGCATCTCAGCTGGATCAATCCCATGCAAGGGTTTTCATCTCGGATCAATCACGCAATTACCAACTCGAAGTCAAACACGCTCCAACCCGACCAACTCAAATCTGAATACCACCTGAATCAAGGCCCAAGATCCAAGACAATGATTAGCATTTTGTCTTTAGTGCGAATTAGGGCTTTTCTCTGAACACTATAAAAGCCCTATTCGCCTCCATTTGCACAAGCTTAATTTTTCTTTCCTTTTTAGGTTTTTTCTTAGGTTTTTCATTTCTTTAAGTTGTTCTTCATGTTCTTGGTGTAAAAGCCAGATTTCTTTCAAGTTCTTAGTTAATCTTCTGATTTTGTTTAGCTTTCTTGCTTAGCTTTGCTTTGTTGCATATTTGGTGCATGTTGATTTACATTTTAAGCTTTAATCTCATGTTTTAGTTTACTGTTTCATTGTTGTTCTTCATATGTTTTTCCCAGATCTGCATGTTTAGCTTTAAGGTTATGTTTCTTGTTTCATCTGTATCTACTCCCATGAGTAGTGAGTAGTTCACTAAGTTCCTGAGGATGGGGGTAGACTAGGGTTGATGTTCTGGGTCTGCCTTAGTACCTAAGTTGTTTATTCTTAGATCCCTTCTGGGTCTAAGCGGAAGGGATGAAGACCCGCCATTAGGCCCTTCAACACCGAAAGGTGAGTCACTGAAGGTGACCAGACCAAGGTGACTTACAGAGATTTGTTTCCCCTTCTCTGTTAATAGATGTTGGGAAACTTTTTGACTAGAGTAGTAGTTGTTAATGTCTGCTAGGTAGTCACCGTCTATGACGACAGTTGAGTTTGTGATTGCTTTGCTTGAGATTTGTTGCCAAGGAATTGGAAATTGATTGTATATGTAGCTACTGTCTAGGGGTCAGCTCATTTTTTGAGGTATGTTAGGTGCTTAGGTAACCTAGGATAGATCCTTAGTCAATTACCCTATGTCCTCAGGAACTGCTTTACATTGCTTGCACCTTTCACCCTTTCTTGCTTTTACTATGTTTTGCATTTAAGTGTTTTATTCTTTTTTCTGTCTTTATGCTTTTTATGTTCATTTTCACTTAGGACCTTTAAGCAACAAAACCCTTTTAACACTTAACTTGACTTTAAAGCATCCATTGCATTCCAGATTGTTCGTACACTCCCATTATGGATTGACAAACCCATCTATACTACAAAGATGGGTGATTGATACCCAATAGAACCTCAAAATCCTATTATCACCTATGTTTTGGCAGCATCAAAAGACATTGAAATAAAATAACCTAATTCTTATGCTGAAGCTATGAGGAGTAACAACAGTAAAGAATGGGATGAAGCATGTAAAGAAGAAATGGATTTAATTAAAAAGAAATTATACATGGGATATTGTTAACAGAATAGTTAAAAAAGAGCAAGTGGATGCAAGTGGGTATTCAAAAGAAAACAAGGCATACCAAGAGTTGAACAGCCTAGATTCAAAACTAGATTAGTAGCTAAGGGGTTCTCACAAGCAGAAGGTGTAAATTATACTGAAGTTTTTGCTCCCTTGGTGAAACATGTTTCAATTAGAATAATGCTTTCACTAGTTGCTAATAAAGACATGGAATTAGAACAACTAGATGTTAAAACAGCTTTTCTTAATGGAGGTCTGAAAGAAGAAATCTTAATGGAACAGCTAGAAGGTTTCAAGGAAATAGGAAATAAAGAGAAAGTTTATTTTCTAAAGAAATCATTGTATGGTTTGAAGCAATCCCTCAAGCAGTGGAATAAGAGATTCAAAAAGTTTATGAAGGATCAGAAATTTAAACAAAGTCTTTATGATCCATGTGTTTAAATCAGAGGTTCGGGAATACAGAATGTTATCTACCTTTTAATCTACGTGGATGATATGCTAGTAGCTTCAAAGGATTGGACTGGAATTCAAAAATTGAAAGAAAGTCTAATGAGGGAATTCGAATGAAAGACCTAGGTGCAGCTACAAGAATCTTGGGCATGGATATCTCCAGGGATAGACAGAAGAAAGTCCTTAAACTTTCACATATTTGGAAATTTTTTTAAAGATTTTCAATATGAATGAGTGCAAGTCGGTGAATACACCTCTAGGCTCTCAATTCAAATTATAAAGTCTTACATAATTAGAGTTAGAAGAAGAGTCAATGGTAATGGCAGAGATTCCTTACGCAAGCGTAGTGGGAAGTCTCATGTATGTCATGGTTGGTTCAAGACTAGATCTAGCTCATTTAGTTGGAGTGGTTAGCAGATTTATGAATAAACCAGAAAGAACTCACTGGCAAGCGGTTAAATGGATAATGAGGTACCATAAAGGTGCCTCTGATTGTTGCCTAACGTTTACTAAGAATTCAAATGTTATTGTAGAAGGATATTGCGATGTAGATTATGCTACAGATTCAGACAAGAGGAGGTCTATAACAGGTTATGTTTTTCAAGTTGGAGAAAACATTGTTAGTTGGAGATCTGGTCTCCTACAGGTTATGGTTCTCTCAACAACTGAAACAGAATATATGGTGTTAGAGGAAGCAACTAAAGAATCCATTTGGTTAAGAGGTATGGTTAAATATATAGGTTTCAAGCAAGGCATAATTAAAATATTTTGCGATTCACATAGTGTTATTCATTTAGCTAAAAACAGAGGTTTTCATGAATGAAGAAAGCACATCTCAGTTAAATGGAATTTTATCAAAGATGAAATTATGGATGGAAACACGGATGTTATCAAGATACATACTAGCCTAAACCTAGCAGACATGCTAACTAAGAGTGTACCAGGGAAGACCCTTGAAAAAGGGCTGGCAGCGCTTAAGATTCTACTATAGGTAGATTAGGTTGTGTAGGTGATTTTCTTACTTCATCACCTCGCATCAAAGGAAACGAAAATGGTCAGAGGGATTCATTTAGTTTTGTTTCAAGTTAGAAGTAAGGTTGTAAGTTATTGTTGATTTTCAGCAACAAAAGGTTAAATGAAGTGTCATTAGTGACGTGCAGAGTTAAAAGGTTTACCTTTTAAAGGTTCTTTGAGTGTCAGTAAGGAGCTTCAAGGATTCTTCTGTTTTTCTGAACCGTCTACGATTGGGTTTCTCGGTACATGCAGAAGAGGATCAAGTTAGTACGTGAGGTTTGAAACAAGATCTAAGGAGCATATGGTTAAGAGTACTTCACCTAAATCTCTGGAAGCTTTAAGAGTATCTTCAAAGAGTTTTTTACTTGTTCTTCGTTTGTCTCATGATTCACAGTAAAAGAGAAAAGTAATAGTTGCATGGGGAAGTCCGAAAGTCATAAGTAAACTCTTACAGCTTGAAAGTTGTTACCTTTGAGGGTTGTTGTTGATCTTCAGTTAACCGGAAGGAAGAAAGATCTGCTCTTGAAAGCAGGTGGAGCTAAAGAGTCAGATCTAGAGAAATTTTTTTCAGACATAATCGCCGTAAACGGGGGAAGAAGAAGAGAGAGAAAAAATTGTAGGGTTATGAGGATCTAAGGTGGAGATTGTGAGTTTTATATCTCCTCATAATCCGAGTGGGCTAAAAGACAAATGGGCATGCGACTTAACAAAGGGTTCAGAATAGTGGGCTTTTATCATTTTCATTGGGCTTCGCTTTGGTCAGTATATAATTGGCCTTTTCTGATGAATCTGTTAGAGAGTTCTACTTCTTCGCATCATCATCTTGTTTTCTCGGAAATAACTCCATTGAAGAGGATCTTGGAGCTGAAGCCTTGATCAAATTGAAGCAGCAGAGCTGAAGGTCTTTAGGTCTTCGATTAGGTGTGTTTTTTTTTACTATCTCTAGATCGCAATTCCTGCAAAACATAGAGATAGAGATTAGAGTATATACTTGTAATCAATGTCTTGTATCGGCCAAGTATAAGGCATGTTTCAGGTTTCAGCAGAGTTGAAGGTGATAGTGGATTGGAGAGGACAATGTCTCTTCTAAATGTATCTTAATTGGGAACTGAGTGAACAAATTGCATTATGTTTGCAATTTCATAATTTTTTGAGTTACAAACTATTGTTCATAAAACCTAACAGGACCAATCGACCCAATCATTTTGAAACAAAGAGAAAGCTCATCTTAATAGGAAAGTATTAATCTCACCATCTATTGGATCTCTTAGCCCAAATATACAATAACACAAGAAGTTTCACTCAAAAGAGCATGAGACCAATCACTCACATCTATCCCAAGCTTTATTTTCTATATTTATAATATTTTGGTGCAATGTCTATTTTCTTCGACAGTTTAAAAAGATATGTTGAGCCTATTTTTGTTTATTTTATCCAAGCTTGTTTACTTTTTATTAATATTTCTTCATAAACTTTAATTATGTATTAGTATCTCCTTGATTAGATCTTAATATCGCATAAAGTTTGCAACATTCAATCCCTAAAACTTATTGATATAAGACGCCAAAGACTTAAAGTTGCGTAAGGGTGAAAAACATATTGGTTGTTATGATCTGACGTGTTAGTTCAGTGGAAGAAGGTGAATGATATGAGATCCAACGAGATGGTTTTTTTGTCACCAAATACAGTTTTTTAAAAAAAATTTAGAAAACTATTAAAGCGTCTCTGGTCATCCACAAAGGTAAGCCATAGCCAATAAAAGTAAAACATCGGTTGTGCTTCCTTGATGCACGAGCAAGAAGATCTGTGAGTCCATTTGAATTTCGCAATCAGTGTTTCAATTTCACCTTTGGGTATTGCCGGGTATAATTATCCACGTCAATTAACTTTGAACTTAAAGCCTGCCAATTTGAAGGGTTTGAGAGCGTGGCAGGTAGCTCTTCAAAATCAGAGTAGAAAGTATCACATAGTCGATCCATTTTAAGCAAGCTCTGCATATCCCATAGTAGACTCAAGACCTCCACATAAAGTGCATAACTCCCCTGAAACAAACCCCTTGATCCATTGTCTTAACTGAATCCGATTGACCTTTAAGAATTCATCCCAGCCCACATATAAGGTCATCATGTTTCCATGAACCATCGACAAAACATGCGTTATCATCAGTGATAAAATCATGTGATCACATTTCTGACACCCCTCCTTTGGCCGCTTCCTTGGACTTATGAATTTTGTTTTGTGCATAAATCTAATTTGAGGCCTCTTTTGAAGCCAATGTCATAATATTTGGTGGATCTCAAATTTTTTCATTGAATAATCTATCATTTCTCGTTTTTTTTTTTTTTTTGTGCACCAGCAAATTTCATTCAACTACTAAAGGTTTGTTACATGCTCTCTAAGAGCTGATTTTGCTACAACATCGGCTTTCTCGTTACTTGAACGGGGGATTGCCACAAAAGAAATGCAATAAAAAGAAGAAGCTTCTAAGATGATATCTGCCACAATACCATACAGCTCCGAGAAAACACTAATACCATTAATAGCGTTAATTAGTTGAGTCGAATCCGAAGCAAAGATAACTCCGGTAGTTCTAGTCCTTGCTGACCTCACCGCTTCTCGCATAGCAAGGGCTTCAGCTATAAGAACAGAGGCCACATTGTCCATTGCTCTGGAGGAGACCTGCACGCAAATGCCTTGCTCTTCTCTTACCCATGCTAGTCCCGCCTTTAAATGCTCAGCTGACCAAGCCGCATCAGCATAATAGACGATTCCAGAGCGTGTGAAGGGTGTGTGCGCAAGGCTGTGTTTTGGTGCAGGGGTGACAGCCTGAGCATACTGCCATTCCTTTGCATCTCTTACAGCCTTGGAGACGACCTCCTCCACCGTAAAAATTCTTCTCTGAAAAATTTGATAGTTTCTAGCATTCCAAATAGACCAAATGATCCAAGCTGCTAATTCTTTCCCATTCACGCCAGATGGTGGGAGACTTATTCTTGAATGTATTCGGTTCCAGAACTCGGGAAAGGTATCATTGGTGCCTGGTCTTACTTGGATGGCGAAGGGTGCTGAAGACCAAACCTGAAACGCAAATGAGCATGTCCAAAACAGGTGTTCAATTGATTCAGATGAGTCGCAAACCAAACATCTCGATCCTGTATGAATTCCTCTTCTTCTCAGATTGTCTTCAGTTGGTATTGCTCGATGAAAGATTCTCCAAATCAGTAGCTTAATTTTCTCAGGGATCTTCAAATTCCAGATTTCTCCAATCCAATTTGGGATAGGTTATGCGACAGGGATATTACGTTCATTCAACATCTCGATCAGAGCATAGTAGCCTGATTTTGAATTGTAGATTCCAGATTTATCCTTAATCCAGATTTTTTTATCTTTCTGTCCCAATGAACTCGGTTGTAGAAGCATGATTTCCTGCGCCAGATTCGGGAAGGCTTGCTGAACTCTCCGTGGGATCCATTCCTTGCGATCATTTAGGAGGGTAGCAACTTTCACATTCGATAGATGTCGAGGGATTGGTCCCAAGGGGATTTGCTTGCCTTTGGTTGAAATCCAAGCGTCCTCCCATAATCTTACAGAAAGTCCATCTCCAATTACCCATCCAAGGTGCTTGTTTATGAGGTCCCTTCCCTCTAGAATCCCTCTGCCATTGCACGACAGGAAATGATCTTCAGGGTAGTACTTACCTTTTAAAACTCTTCCCAGTAGACTCTCTGGTTCCTCCTTAAGTCGCCAAGCAATTTTCCCTAAAAGGGCAATGTTGAAAGCTTCGATATCTCTAATTCCAAGTCCTCCCTGATTTTTATTTTTCATCAGGGTAGTCCATGCAATCCATGATATTTTCCTGGTGCCTTGAGATGTATCCCACCAAAATCGTGTGATTGCCGATTGAATACGATCACAAAGAGACACGGGTAACTTGAAACAAGACATGGCGAATGTCGGTATAGCTGATAAAACACTCTTGATCATAGTGAGCCAACCTGCCGTAGATAGGAATCTTGATGACCAACTCAAGATTTTTTGTTGGATCCTATCTAGTATAGAATCAAAAAGGTCTTTTTTCCGGCGGCCAAACAATTCCGGTAAACCCAAGTATTTCCCCATACCTCCTTCTTTGGTGATCTTTAGGGTACGTTTTACCCTTTCTTTCAAGGAAAGATTCGCTTTCTTTGAGAAAGTGATAGATGATTTTTGGACATTGATGAATTGCCCCGATGCTTTTTCATACATAGTAAGGATTTCTTGCAAAGCCGCAACACTTTTGACGGAGGTGTTACAGAAAAACATAGTATCGTCCGCAAATAAGAGGTGATTTAAACGAGGGCTTTCCCTGGCTGCTCTATATCCTCTTAGCTTGCCCGATAATTCCGCATGTTTGCAGAGACCCGAGAGAATCTCGCTGCAAAGGATGAAAATATATGGCGATAGTGGGTCGCCTTGGCGAATGCCTCGGTTTGGCTTAACAAAGCCCTGTGCCGTGCCATTAAAGAGAAAAGTGTAAGTGACTGTCGAGATACACTCCATGATACAACTTATCCATTTGATGTGGAAGCCGAATTTAGTGAGAACTCTTTCTATAAACGTCCATTCAAGCCGATCATACGCTTTTGACATATCCGTCTTCACAGCCATTGCGCATCTTGTAGTGGCTTCGGAGGTTTTTAGCGAGTGTAGAACTTCATGTGTGATAAGGATGTTATCTGAGATAGCTCTCCCGGGGACAAAAGCCGACT
This sequence comes from Iberis pinnata, assembly GCA_900406425.1. Lineage (NCBI taxonomy): Eukaryota > Viridiplantae > Streptophyta > Magnoliopsida > Brassicales > Brassicaceae > Iberis > Iberis pinnata. The sequence continues at coordinate 7,974 of OVBE01002343.1, read as the reverse complement.
GATTTTCGGAGATTAGGGTAGTCAAGATTGGTTGTAATCTTCGAGAAAGGAGTTTGGAAATGATCTTGTAATAGACATTGCAAAGCGCAATTGGTCTATAATCTGATACTTTACGAGCACTCTGGATCTTCGGAATTAGCCTGATGTGAGTCTCATTGATCCTTGGTGGTAAACGGCTTGTTTGAAAGAAACATTGGACCTCCGTAATGATAGCCGGTCCAACCGTTTCCCAATTTGCGTGATAAAAGCTCGCTGAAAATCCATCCGGACCCGGAGCTTTGTCGGCATGGATGGAAAAACAAGCTTCTTTAATCTCGTTTGGCGTTGGGTCCCGAGTTAAGAGGGTGTTCGCTTCCTCAGATATTCTTTGTGTAATTGTCTTAGACATAACCTCCTCAAGACGTGTTGGCTGTGATTTGAAGATGTCCTTAAAATAAGAAGTGATGGTCTTTAAGATTTGGTCTTCTTTAAAAACTAGTTCACCCTTAACATCTTCCAAAACCGAGATAGTATTCTTTGCTTTCCGCCCTTTCGAAATAGCATGAAAAAGGTTGAATTTCGGTCCCCTAGTGAGAGCCACTGTAATCGACTCCGTTGCCTCCAAAACGCTTCTTCGTCCTCATAATCTTTGTTTAATTGCTGATTTATGTTGTTTATCAACTCTTGGTCTACTGTTGGACTTGTAAGTGCTAATTCCAGTCGTACTCTATTATCACGAATTTTGGCCATTTTTTCCTCATACTTGTCTTTTGACCATCTTGTAATTGCACTTCGTACACGAGAGATTCGGTTTCCAACATTCCCATTATTTGGACCCAACCATTCAGCACGTATGATGTTCTTAACCTCTTCATTCTCTCTTAGTCTTCTATCGAAACGAAAGATGGTCTTCTTTTTCTTTTTTGAGATATCAAGATGAGTGACTATAGGTTTGTGATCCGACCCTTCGAAACGGAGGTATTCGCATCGACATAGTGGAAAGAGGTCAAACCATTCGCTATTTGCAATTGCTCGGTCTAGGCGGCAACGGATAGTTAGCTTATTTCGGACACCTCGCCAAGAGAGGGGGTCCCCCGAGTGGCAAATATCATATAAATTCCCCGAGGACATGAAAGAACGAAAATCCATGAATGAGCTTTCGGGTCGGCGCTTACCACCGCTCTTCTCTTCATTACTCAAAATATCGTTTAGATCACCGGTAACTAGCCATGGTCCGTTTCTTAACTTAGCTGTTTCTACCATTGATGCCCACAGTTTCCTTCTCAAGACATTATCATTATTTGCATAGACAAAAGACACATACACAGAGAGTTTCTCATAATTTAGCCGAATATCAATAAGGTTCTCATTTGTAGATAAAATTTGGACTAAAAGTTCTTCCTTCCAGAGGAGAATAAGACCTCCACCACCATGGCCATGTGGGGACACTATTACATACTTTGATAAATCCAGGAAATGCAGCTTACGGAGAACAAAATCATCAGCGTTCTTTGTTTCCGAGAGGAAAATAAAATCAGGAGATTGTTCTTTAGAAATCTCCTTAAGTCGTCGAACTGTCTCGGTATTCCCCAAACCTTGACAGTTCCATGCCACAATTTTTAAGGAAGAGGACCGGATGGATGTTGAAAATCCATCGTTCCTGGCTTTGGTGGCCTTGAAGGGCCAGGCTTGAGGTTATCCTTTAGCAGGGACCCTTGTTTTCCTTGTGTTTTCTTCTGGATTCGTCCACAATGAGGGTCAGCTCCCACTCTTCTCCTGGGAGAGGCTGCAACTTGACGGGTTCGTCGTTTGTTGAGGGATAGGCCTGCTAATACCTTTTGTGTGGGTTGGAGCTGTCGTTTGCCAGGAGGCCTGCCTAGTCTCTTGACAAGAGCCAGACGTGTGGGTGAGATCATGGTAGTGGAATCATCCTCTATTGCAGAGCCGAGTCTGTGTAAAGCAGGGATGCGGTTCTGTATTGGTGTTAAATGGATATCTTCAGGAGGGGATCTTTCCTCTACCTGTTGAGACTCTACAGCCTTGTTGTTTTCCTCAACTAATCTCCTAGCCCTTGCCTCCGCATTGACCAGAATGTCGCCGTTATCTTCCGCTTGCTTGTATCTGATTTTCCTAGCTGCACTCTCTACTGGATCCACACAGCTAGTGTATTGGACCATGACATTTCTCAGTTCACCCAAGGCAACCTCCAACGTTTCTTTGGGTATTTCTTTTGGAGGAGATGTGGGGAGTCTTCTCTCTAAAGCAGGTCTTCTGCTTCTTGAGTCTGAATGATCTTGTGAGGCCTGAGATTTTGCACAGTGTGGTGTATTCCTCTCAGGGTCCTTAGTCATTATGGGAGAATAGTGTGCTGAGTGTGATCTCGCATCCCTTTCTTTATCATAGTCTCTTGACACTGGCAATCCTCTCTCGGGTTCAACTCTCTGTCTATGGTAAGAGGAGTGAGCTCTTGAGCCTTCCCTTCGACTGGGGTTCATATCAGATCTTATTCCTTTGAAACTTCGTTTAGGGATATAATGTTGAGGTAGATCCCATCTTTGTAATGCCTTTTGGTTATGGTGTGCAGAGGGAATTCTCTCTTCTCTGCTTCTCTTTCTTGAGAGCTCATTACGTAAGTCCGAGGAAGGAGCGTGATGAGGATTGGATCTTTCCCGATGGTTTTGTGAATGGGAGTGGCTTATACCCTGAATTTGAGATAAATTATTGTCCCTTTGTACTCGTGGTTCAGGTTGTCTCAAAGATGGACAGTCCTTAGCATCATGGGAGAGCAAGTGACACGTTGAGCAAAAGCGTTCAAGTTTCTCATAAATTAATTGAACTGTGAGTTCTTTTCCACTTTCAAAATAGAGCACAAATGAGAACATGAGAGGTTTTAGTCCGTTGATTAGGACCCTTACTTTAGCAGCCGAGAAGGAGATATCATTTCTCGTTTAAATGTTCTTTTTCTGAGATCGAAAGATGGCTTGAAATGTTGTCTTTTTGGAACCTTAGATATCATTGAGAAAGTCCGAATTACATGCACAAATTTTAAGTTAAAAATACTTGATTTTCACTCGATATATTTTTTAAGGTGATGTGATCATTGCTTCTTCTGGTTCGTCCGATTTGAAGTTTTTGGTACATTTTTCTTCTGGTCTTCAATCTATTGTACTTGGTAGAAAATCAGAATAAAAATGCATAATATTCTTATATTTTATAACTTTATCGACAAACTATTAATATATTATAGTAAAAACTGTATATCATCCTTCTCTCTAAAACATATTGACCTTTATAACTCTTTGTTTAGTTGAGACGCAAACATTTACTATCATTTATCTTTATCTTGATCAATTTGTTGCTACTGTTAAGCTAACTGTAAATATTCTATAATTAGTCAAACAAATAAAGTGCCATTCATCTCAATGTTTTCCTGAAAAAATCTTGTCCATACAAATATAATATCTTAGATTTTTTTAATGTGTATGGTCATTAAATTTTATTACTCTAGATGATATATTATCGAAATGATATAATTTTTAGTTTTTTAGTTTTTATAATACATAAATGCAAATTTAGTTCAAACAATTTTTTATTCATTTTTCTTATTAGTTATAGATAAGTTTCTTTTTGAAATAAAATAATTTTCAATCTTTTTCTTATTTTTTTGCTCAAAAATGTTGCTTCCAATATTTTGGTTTGATAATCCTATCAGTGATTTAAAAATATCAATCATACCACATTAATTCATATATACATGAATAAGTTGTGGATCTTGTGGCTGCTAGACTAATATTTGTTTAAGCAGTTGATTATATTATATTTAATGTAGTGTGCATAAAAGTATGTTCTTAGCGAACAATGATTTGGCATCATTTTGATGCTCTTAGTGCTGTAATTTGGTACAAGATTTTTTAAAGCATATGGTAATATTATATACATACTTTTTAATTTGACTCTTGAGTTTTTTTTTTTAATAGTTTAAAGCCTCCTCTAAAAGTTGGAAATGGCGTGTAAAGCGATACATTTATTAGTAGTTTCTAAAAGAAACAAAAACAAAAATGCAAAGTGAAATTCGCTTGCAATAAGCCCTTTCTTACGACTCCCATCTCCATGTGCTGCCTTATAAAGCAACTACACACCAATATTTATATGAAATAATTGATTGATTAATCACACTTTGGTTCCTAAATTAGAGAAAAATGTGTGTGTATGAAATTATTTGTTAATTAGGTAGTCTTATATATTAAATGACCATTACATCCTCTTCAATCATTTTGATTGTGTCGATGGTTTTTTTAAAAAAAAAATTTAATTTACATTTTAAAATTTAATTTTAATCTATTTTATAATTATTAAAGAAAAAATGTAAATATCAGTTTTGGAAAGTAAAAATTATTTTCTAATAACCTAGGTAACTCTAACTTTTCTTTTTTTCTTCGAGTAGTTTTCACCGCCGCATATGCCTTGAAGTCGCCGATTACGTAGCTCCGACCGTCGATAATCCTCAGCCTCCGGCGATTAGGTAGCTCCGGCGATTGAAGTCTCCGGCGGATTCTCCAAGGTTAGCCGTTCTAATCTATAATCTCCGGTGATTCTTCTCTCTAATCGCCGAGTTACTCTTCAAACTAACTATCTCATTCTATTTCTTCTCTTTTTGCGTTTCGATTTCTTTTCCTTTGGTGTTTTAATTTCGGATTTGAGTTGATTTGACTTTATATTAGGCGATTTTGATTGTTGTGCGAAATGGGGGTTTAGGGTTCCTAAAATATGTGAACTCGATTGTTGTCTTTGATTGCTCCATCTCTAGTTCTTTTGGTGTTAATTGTGAGATTTGAGAATTTAGGGTTTGTAATGTTCTTAAATTTGATTGTTTTATTTTGATTGTTTGTACTTTTGTGTCTTCACGATTTTGATTGTTTGTGCTTTCATATATTTTTGGATGGTTATAATTTATGTTCATATACTTAATTTTGTTTTGTGTTCATATACTTTTGTGTTCATATACTTTGTTTTATTTTGATTGTTTGTGCTTTTGTGTCTTCACGATTCATATGTTTTTTAATGGTTTTGATTTCTGTTTGAACTTAATTTTGATTTATGTTTATTAAACCGGTTTTTGATTTCTGTTTCTATAGCAGCAAGAATCGGTTTTGATTTCTGTTTCTATTAAACCGGTTTTGATTTCGGTTTCTATAGCAACAAGAACCAGTTTTGATTTCTGTTTATATTAAACTTAATTTTCATTCCAAATGAAAATTCATTACTAGATTAGTGTTCTTAATCAAAAGTATCTGATTTTTTTTTAAAAAATTACAGATTATTACGTACAATGTAATGTAAAAAATGTTTTTTTGTTTATATGTTCTTAATTTAGCCACTTACTCACTTTATTTCAAAATCATTAGTATTCTTCATCTGTTTTTTTAAAAATTTCGTAGTTTTTTTTTAATCTTTAATCATTAGTTATTTCATTCATTATGCTCATTGTTTTTGTGTTTTATTACAATTATGACAATGGACAACAATTTTCCACCAAGATTGTTTGACGTTTCAGAAGTTCCAGAAAACAGCACTATGCATATTTACATGAAGATCGAGTATCTCTCAACCATCATTGACCATCTAGATGAAGCTGAGAAAGTCAGGTTGCGTGAATCGTGTTTCGGAAAGCTGTTTGAGATGCCCGTTGCGAGATGTCCTAGTTCTGGGAAGCTAATTCACAATCTGTTGTTACTTATTATTGATGTGTTACTGATATTCATGTTTGTTGTAATTGAGCAAAATTATAGTTTACTAATTGTACACACATGAACAAATATTAATATACACACGTTTGTGTTCATATGAATACATTTGTGTTTGTATGAATACATTTATGTTCATATGAGTACAGTTGTGTTCATATGAACGTATGAGTACAATTCTGTTCATATTAGTACAGTTATGTTCATATGACCTGTTTAGGCCTTCATATGAGTACAATTGTGTTCATACGACTACTTGTTCGTAAAAACTTTATCTGTTATAACCTGTATAGGCATTCACATGAGCAACAAAGTGTTCATATAATTACATTTTATTCATTTGAATACATTTTATTCATATGAACACATGACGTATATTTGTCAACCAAATGTCAATACTAGGTACAAAGAGAAACGATGGAACCTTGTTTCCTTGTAGGCTATTGGATAATATATGGTAATAATTATACTTTTATCCACTTTCCTAAAATGTGACACGGTTTATTCCATTTAAATTTTTTTTAAAATGTCATCTTTTTCTATTATTAATTTATGAAGTTTTTTTTTTAAATGCCCAAAGGATAAGGATAGTATTGGCAATATTATACATTGTTTCCTATATCATACCTAAATGACTAATTACGTAGCCTTACATACCCATTTCCCCAATTTCATACAAAAAAACACCTACTTTGCTAATTTACTCTATTTATATATGTTCACCCGTATTAAAACTTTTCTCTTTCTCTCTCCACTTTCTCTCGCCTTCTAGATCTAAAATCCAGATGTCAACGATGTGGTAGTTAGCAGAAGAGACGGAGAGCTCCTCTTCGTTTCTTCTGAGCGTAACATCTGTGCACCACAACTCCCAACACGCTGGTGAATCATGCGCCTACTTACTCTTCGTGCATGCATTTCCATTTCTAATTTCTTCAAACTTTCGCCTGCCTAATCTTTAGAGTCACCATGACACAGTCGGCAGAGAAAAGTAATAGATCGGAGACACTTCTCGAACTAGAGAATTTCGTGGCAATCTGCAAGTGGAACAACAATACATAAGAGGAGGAACCTCAAGATGGGTACGATTTAGACGTCGGAGATTTTTGGCGCTTCGTTCTATAACCGAAGGCGTAGTGATGTCAATGGCTGGAGTCGAGCCTTTACTATCACCGAAGGCGTTTGTTTCCTTCCCATACCCATCGGAGACCTAGTCCTCTTGCCCAAGTTTGTTGCGGTGTTCACGATCTGGTTCCTCTCGTCTTCAAATCGCTTTCTCCGATGGACAGAGACGATGATCCTAAGTTATCTCTGTTTTGAAACCACTGTTGGACTACAAGAGGTCATGATTTGATGGCATTTGCAAGATAGTCAGCGGCGGTTGAGGGTTCTCTCTCATAAGCCTAGGGATACTAGGATTTTCTACCTAGACTCGAGCCTATTTGGGCCCTACTAAGCCCATTTTCGATTCTGAATGTTTAATTGGATTGTTGTTTGGGTTTTTTGGAATGGGCGATGATGTATTGGATGTTATATATGTGGTGTAATATTTATGTATTTTAATTGAAAAATATGTATATAAAGAAATATATTATATATCTGTTATATATGCATTGCTCTTTGTGTGTATGTCAATTTTATGTACTTACAATTTTCAACGAAACTATCATCATCGTGAACTATAGTTATTAGTGACTATGATGGATGATAGATGAAGTTTCAGTGATAATATTTTAGTAAAAGATGATGATGCAATAAGACCAATTAGAAATAAAAAAAAATTGTAACAGAAACCAATTTAAAGAAAATTAATTTCTTATAGATATCTATACTATTAAATTCGAAGAAAAATTGGAAAGAAACCTTTGTTTTACGTGGAATATTACGATATGTGCCATTGGAAATTAATATTTTCATGAACAAACCAAAAAAGCGATTGAAGGGCATTTTTGAAAGAAAAATTTGAAGAAACACGCGGATCCAAGGGGTGGGTCGGGTATGACCCGAAATTTATTTGGAGGTCGAGTGTTCGATCCACCGATTTATAATTTTCTGATCGAATTTTGTATATATTAATAGTTGTTGGCATTTAAAATACCAATAATATGAATCAGCGCAGATGATACAAGCTTTCTTATCTTAACTTGTGGTCTTGAGTTCGAACCACAATTGTGCACTTTTAAAAAAAAAAAATCAGATTTTATTGATTTTAATATTAAAAGATTTTATAATATTATAAAATTGGATCAAGATG